>PVKU01015621.1:0-17626 GCA_004027475.1 Anoura caudifer | reverse complement strand
AGGCAAGAAGGGCCTGGATAGAAGTATTCCAAGTCATGAAAGGCAAGGACCTACATCCAAGATTGCTCTATCCAGCAAAGCTGTCATTTAGAATGGAAGGGAAGATAAAGTGCTTCTCAGATAAGGTCAAGTTAAAGGAGTTCATCATCACCAAGCCCTTATTATATGAAATGTTAAAGGGACTTATCTAAGAAAAAGATAAAAAATAGGACAGTAAAAAGACAGCAAACTCACAGATATTAACAACCACACCTAAAACAAAAGCAAACTAAACAAACATCTAGACCAGGAGCAGAAACATAGAAATGGAGATCAGATGGAGGGTTAGCAACAGGGGAGTGGGAGGAGGAGGAGGGGAAAAGGTAAAGAGAATAAGTAGCATTTACAGTGGGTAGAAAATAGATGGGGGTATGGCAAGAATAGTGTGGGAAAAGTAGAAGCTAAAGAACTTACGACACATGGACATGAACTAAAGGGGGGAATGTGGGTGGGAGGGGGTGTGCAGGGTGGAGGGCAATGATGAGGGAGAAATGGGACAACTGTAATAGCATAATCTATAAAATATAATTTAAAAAAGAATAGTAAAAAAGAGAGAGAGAGAGTTGCACCATAGCATTCAGGATATGCTAACTTAATCTTACCATCTCACCTCTACTTGTTTTTTGAGGAAGGGGAAGTGAATTCATCACTGATGTAATGTTGAGAAAATGTTCTTTAAAGGTATACCTGCCAAATTCAGGAAACAGTTTCTTTTCTTTATTAATTTATAGTTGGGACATATAATGGCCTGCATTTGCCAAAAGCATGTCCACAGGCTCTGATAATTGCTCTGTAGTGCTCACTCCAAATCCACTGCAACCTTGGCTGCTCACTGTCATTCTGGGTTTATTTTAGTCCTCATCAGTCATAGAAAATTCACTGGCACATGTGAGGTCTCCTAAGAACAGGTGTCCTATTATGTCTTTGTCTTGTTAAACATCATTTGCACTAGGAGGAAATTGCAGTTATGTAATAAAATACAAAAGTCTCTTTTAACTGTAGTGGAATTCTTAATATGATTTCAATTCAATTCAATTGTAATTTTTAGTCCCATGAATAGCCTTCATTGGAAATTCTATTTCCCATTAAGTATCAATCTGGAGATTTTTATGTTACCATAATTGGTATATACCAGGACCACCTACACAAATTTACCTGGGATGGACATTTATTAAACATGTTAATTCCTGGGTTTTCTCCCAGTTCTACAGCATCAGAATCCTGGGAGAAGTAGGCTTGGGTGAGGAGGGGTGCAGGAATCTGAATTTTAATCTTTGGGAGGATTAGTTAGGTTAATTGTTCTACCAAATAGTCATTATTTGACTAAAAAGTAATAATTTCATATACCAGATTAGCATTTGTAACTGGCATTTTAAATTCTATTTGGAATTCTATGTTAGATAAGCATTTCTATGTACAAATACTTCCAAACAAGATGTACAAGTTTATAAAAATCTATCAACATGCAAATTTGCCTTTCATCTAGCTCTAGTTTTTTTATGGCAAAGCAAGTCTTCAATTTAAGAATTTAGATAAATTTTCTAAAAAAAAATTAACAAATCAAAAACAAGTATGTGCTAAGATTTGCTTAGAAATCCTGTACCTAGATTAACATTTGTTTAGAAATCCTGTACCAGAAAGCAAGGAATACCACATGTGCAAAGCATGTTTAGTCCTTTGCAAACTCCTTTCATTTAAATAATTTTTACATAATTATTTAATTTTTTCTTATATTTCTAAGCCTCAAGACAGTTCCTGATAATTATTCATACCTGGAGGGTTTTTTTTCTTTTTTATCTCTATCCTTGGAAAGATTGTCTTACAGTTATATTGAAAATGCAAATTTTCAAAAAACTACAAAAGATTTTGTTATTTTAAGAAGGATTTTAAGATCCTACTAAATGTCATGTTGTAAAGTGTAAAGTGTGACATTTTCCATTTTACACATAGGAGAAATAGCATATGTAATTACAATTTGTTGTTATTCAAATCAGCTGTGCATTTATTTCTTCTTTTGCAATTTAATCAAATAACAGATGCCATATAATGATGTAAATGTCATGTAGTTATATTCTTATATAATAATTATTCTTATATAATTTTTTTAAAAAGCATTTAGTTGTAGATTACTAGAAAAGCAGCTAGCTGTGCTCATGCCTGAGAATTTCTCTGTTGCATTATTTGCTTGACATTATTTTGTGAATTTCAATGTTAGTACTTTTTGATTTTATGAATTGGATTTTAAAATATGGAATAAGGATTCTTCTGCAAAGACACAGGATCACTTACTCAAATGTTATTTTTACAAACATACAGATGGTTTAGATTATATTACCAGAATATCAAGTAGTAGCACTTTATAAATACTTGTTTATGAATGAATAAGTTGAGCATGATACATATGCACACAAACATTAGGTCTGATCATAAAGTAAATGATAATTTTATATTTGTCCTATACAAGTTAGTTACAGAGTTTTATAGTTTAATCACATGTATGCCATATGTGTAATTTTCTCATATGTATTTAAATGCATTCTTTGATTTTAGCACAGTAGCTTATAATTAGTCAAGTATATTGAAATGAACATGCAGAAATGCCAAACAAGAATACTGAGAAAAAGATATTTTAAAAAAATAAACTACTTTTAAAGCTACATGCAGTTTAACTGTGTCTATTAGGAGCTCTATCAGTTATTAATGCTGATTTAGTCAGTTTACAAACGTAACTGAGATATATCTCCATCACATAACATATAGAAATACATATGAATACCAGCAATGTCTCCCTTGGCTTGTTCTTGACCAAATACAGTTTTTGCAAACATGAAAATATTTTGAAAATCTTCAGTGGTCTATTATCAAACCAAACAAAACTACAAATAAAAGCAAATACTTATGTTTGAACAACTTGGGAGCACTATTTAGGAGTCACCCTGTGATTGGTTACATGAGTTCAAATTGTCTTTAGTTACCCTCAGTTAAAACCACCTTTTGAAGGAATCAGGAGGCACTTCTTATTAGAAAGAAAGAAATCCAAGAAAGTGTAATAAAAACAAAGCAACCACAGGTCTGTTTTATTGTATAATGGCTTTCAACACTTGATTATATTGGTAAAAAATTAAACAAGTATTTTTTCTCTAAGCATCTGTGCATTTGATTGTAACATATTTACCTGTACATGTACTTATGATAATTACGAGGCTTATTTTTCTCATCCTAGAAAAGCTTAATTAACATCCATGTGTTAAGGACAAGAAAATTCTTCAAAATTCTTTGAGAAGGTTAGGGGTAATAAATCTCCCCAAATGTATTTTTAAGGCTAATCTTTGCTTAAATTTTAAAAAGTTATGATGTTATAGACAAGGTAATTTTTTCCTTTAAAAAAGCAGGAACAAAAAGATAAAAGTTGCTGAAAACCTGAATACTGCATTCCTATTCACATCACTTTAATAATTTATTGAGTGCAGAGCCAACAATATGAAATTTTCATGTATGAGTATCATCCAGCCTCATATAAAAGTAACACATGAAAAATAAGGTCAGAGATAAGTCACAAATGCCAGTGACTCTTGGCTACAATTCTCTAAATTATAATAATAAAGCATTATTCATCAAGAAAAGAAAATAAATAAATATTTTTGGTTCTAGAAACTAAACAATTTTTTTATTATTTTAGGAATTTTTAAAAAAATTCAAAATTACATTATAAAAGCCAAAATAGATTAAAAATATTATTTTAAACTAGAAGTAGGATACAGCACTGTATAATTGTATTTTCTTCTTTGCTTCCAAGATCATTTGCTAAGGGATTTGTGTTTTGCATAGATTGGACAATCAAAATAGTCTTCAGGATCTTATCTCAGGTGCTTATTCTCACACAGGTCTTCAAAGTTCAGAAAGGGATTTCACTTGCATAAAATATGTGAGATTTTACCCCAAAGATTAGTGTATTCGTAAATGCTGAGTGCGTGCGCCTGTGTGTGTGTGAGAGAGAGAGAGAGACCAAGGGAATAAAGAAGAAAGGCAATGTGGAGAGATGAAGAAACAGGATGATTTACTTTACACTCACCCCTGTCATTTAAACTTACTTCCAAAGGGCTTAATTTTAAAATAATAAATTCATGACTACATTTGACTGCACCTGTTTTATCTCCTAAGAAGAATTTAAAGGAGGAAAAAAATTCAGTGGCTCTCCTTTTTTTTACTGGTGGTGCCAGAAGATAAGACTTAGAGACTACATGTAGTTATCTGAATCTCTGAATCTGTAATAAATATATCATAATAATCTCCCACAGAGATGCTGGATCCCTATTCCAGCCAGCAAATAGCATTTTTACAGACCCTAGAAAAATGTTTTAATACACTCATTAAATTTTGCATATACAAGTAGATTTCCTGTACTTGTCAGAATTCCCAGATAATGCTGGGTCTTTCCTCTACTTTCAGGTGGAAACAAACTTAGGAGGGTGCTTGCAGGTCATTGTACCCCCCTCCCTGCCCTACCCTGCTTTTAGAGGTGGACTGATCCAGGGCTCTTTTGACCTTATTATTTTGATTTTCAGCTTAGTCCTGCATCACACTGAATTTAGTCCTCCCTGGAGATCATTCTTTCTGCCTTCTTTGTCCTCCAAGCAACAGTACAAATCTGTATAAAATGAAAAAGAAGAGTAGTATTAACAATAATGAAGGGCTGTGATAATGATTCATGCAGCAGACACAAGGTTAAATGCATTCTACAGAGCAGCCTGGTGGGTGTACTCCCAGGAGCCTACACCCACGTACCTGGGACTTGGAAGTACCACTGTACCACTGCCTTCCAAGAGAAAAGCCAAGCCTCTACTACTCTCTTAGGACTTCCGGGAGATGGAGGCTTGCTGTGTTTAATTCAGTCTGTCTAGGATGAGGAGCTTGGCTTCCATTTCTTAGAGCCACCTTTTGTGTGTGCTTTAAGGCAAGGTACTTAAACCAAACCCCTTTGTTGCAGCTTTCTCATGGGTAAAAGAGTATAATAATAGTACTTATTTCATAAGGATGTTGAAAGGATTAAATAAATTAATTCTACAAAAGACACAACAATATTATTTAGTTATTATTATTACCATTATTATTATTGTGAAGGTTTCTATTAAATCTGAGGGTAAAGAGCTCTTAGAGATGATCTAAGTCAGTAAAGACTCAGGGAATCAGGAAAGGGTGAGTGTTGTTCCTTTAGCAGTCCTCAGAGACCAAAGACTGGCAGGGGTCTGTGCTAGAAGCAGCCCTCTCCTTCCTCATCATGCCCCTTTGGGGTATTGTTAGAATAAACAGGTAAGGCATGGGTTTTCTCTCTCTACACCTCACAAAAGGCTAACTGGAGTCCTTTCATTCCTGGTCTAATTTTTAAAGATCTCGCTGATTCACTACTGTAGATTCATGCCCTCCCTCAGTGACTCTTGACATCCAGTCATTTCTTTTACATATTTACTTGTATTTTGTATTGGTTGTTGTTGGTTTGAGTATATTATTGAAATGCCTTGTTTAATATTTGAAAACTGCATAAAAACCATGTCATAATGGAATATTGTATTTAATGAGATGTATAGTTCAGGAGTCAGGTTCTTATAGAGGTCTTGAATGTAAATAATAATGTATTTTAGATGGTCTGTATTTAGTACATAGAACGAGTAGCACTTTAAAGAAGAATTAGTTGTTGAACACACCATGTTGATAAAATTTTGCAGCAAATAAACTCAGTTTATTTCATTTTCAGAGTAATATGTTTGTTCCTCAGGCTATTTAATCTGTTCTGTATTCAAAAGGCAAATGAGTTTCTGTTCATAAGGCAAAATGTGGCATTTAAAAAGTATTGATAATATTAGTTCTGCTGGTGTTTTTCATTTTCAATGAAATGCTGGTGTTTTTCATTTTCAATGAAATGATGCATTAGTGCATCATTTCTAATACTTAATCTCAACATTTTTTGCAATTTGCTGTCCTCTGATGTTTGCCATCTTGAAAAAGATGGAAACATCATTTCATATTTTACATGTTTCTTTTCTGCCCATATTAAAAGTCTTTTCTATAAAGTAGTAATGGAATATGCTTGAAGTCATCAAAATTTAATGGACCATAGAGCATTTGCAGGCCAGAAGCTTTAGGATGAAATGCAAACAGCTTTAAATGCCTAAATTTATTTTCTTTCAGACTTTCATCTTACAGTGATTTTCTGCAAGAATGATATTAGGGTCTTATTGGGAACAGTTAATATAAGCTGTAATAGATAATAACTGACTCTGTAATTAGTCATTTCAAGACAGAGGTACTCTTTGAGCCCCTGATAAGAATTGAATTGTGTCGCTACATCATGTTTTCATTCTGCTGTCACAACCCAGCAATTCATATTCATAGACTCCTGGTGCTAAGCTTATTGCCAATTTAACACAGATGTGGGTGAGATATGTACAACCTCCTCAGCCTTTTGATCCCTTTTTATTTTTTATTTAAGGAAATGGCAGAGTAACTTCAGAATGAGGATAAGGGTATAAGTGTCCTAGTGACAAAATTATTGGAAGATTAATTTGGTATATACATAAAATATGCATATGTATTCATCCACAAAGTATACATATGAAAAGAAACACAATTATGATTAAATGTAAAATTTAACCAAAATTTTTTCTGGTATTTCTGATTTTTTGAGTACTATCATTTTTATATTTTGAAATTATTATTATTCTTTTGTTTTGTTTTAGGAGAAACCTCCATTTTTATATACCTCTGTGAATAACACTGATCTTTTTTGTATATGTGGAAGAGATATTAAATTTGACAATTTCAGTTACATTTGCTACACTGTATCCTCAGTTATTTTTTTTTACTTTATTTTTATGTTATTTTTACGTTGTAACAATGGGGCATCTACTCTGAGCCAGCTCTGAGGAAGGTGGGGTGTGATTAAATGTTCCCAGTTCCTGAAAGCTATGGGATCACTGAGGAGGCTGAGGGGACTTCCCCAGGAGGTCAGGAAAGACTTCATGTGAGAGATTATTGAGCCTGTAACTGAAGAGTGGGTAGGATTGTAACAAAGGAAAAAAGGGGTGTTTTTTAGAGAAAGGCAAGGAGATAGGAAAGTAAATAAGATGTTCTAGTTTAACTGGATCAAAGAGTGTTTTCAGTTGAAACGGGGAAATTTGACTGGAGGAATTAATCCTGGCCACAAGCTGAAGATCTTTAAAACTGCATTGAAACAGGATTTTAATCTGTATGATAGGAACCTAGAGATGTTTGTTGAACGAGGGAATGTTGTGATCTGATAAGAAACATTTGCTTTGTAATTACAGATAATAATATAAATGCTTTATTTCTGTGCTGGTAAGTTCAAAATTCTACTTGCAATCCAAAATATTGATATTGCTTTTTTCTCTATAATTAGAGTAGCTAGTTTTTTTTTAAATAACATCTTAATGTAAAAATATAAAATATATAAAAAATTGACTCTATGACAAAAAAGTTCCCTGGGGAAGAATTTTATAAAGTTATCATGAAAATTTGTAAAACCATGAAAAGAAGTAGATCATGTGGCAGGCTGAATTGTTTAGGTGTTTACCTATTCAAAATCATGAATCTATTATTTTATGATTTTACATAAACCTTTGGTGTCTAAATGGGTAACTAATTTTGTGGGTTCTATCCCATGTGGTGATACATTTTAATTTGTATAAAATATCTAGAATTGCTAAAATGTCAAGTAGAGTTTATAAACATCTTACTAATATGGAAGTAGTTCTAAATATCTCCTTTTGCCTTTCTAGTTAATAAAATCCAAATTACAGTGCTAACAGTTCTTAGCTCACAGAGGTTTTTATTTATAGCTTAGTTCTTAAAGTCTGAATATATTATGTACTTTCTAGAGCTCATCCTAAGTGTGCTTATAATACATGTTTATGATAAACTTTCTTTACCTAAACTTTTAATATGTAATTTTTCTGAAATGAAAGTTAAAAGTAGACCATGACTACCTGTGTACCCACCACCTACATTCAGCAGTTATTCATCTTTTATCATAAATTTCTCTGAAAGGGAATTGGCACTTGTAAACATTATTTGCTCCCCATCTTAACCTTAGTTAGATCATTTGGTTGATAATCTTGAAAAGAAAATGAAGTGTTTGCTTATTAACTGGGCTAGTTAGATATCAGACACAAGTGGTCCTAACACCTGTTTATCTTAAAAGTAGTTCAAATATAAAAAGTTTCCCTATCCTATTGTACCCACATTTATATCTTTTAACTGAAACTTCTGTTCATACAAAGGTAGTTTCATAAAACATTTTTAAAGGAAGCATTTTTTACATCCTCCCTTGAGGATATGTTTATTGATTTTATAGAGAGAGAGAGGAAGGGAGACAGAGGGAAACATCAATGTGAGAGAGAAACCTCAATTGGTTGCCTCCCTTATGTGCCCCATCTGGTGATCAAACCTGCAACCTAGTTATATGACCTGATAGGAATTAAACCTGCATCCTTTTGGTGTATGGGACAATGCTCCAACCAAGTGAGCCATGCAGCCAGGACTTAAAGGAAACATTTTAAAATGACATTAGCTTTGGCACATTTTAAATTCTCCAGTTTGGGACTATAACATTCTGAATCAGAATATCAAAAATTTACAAAAATATCTGTAGTTGGAATTAGGACAGTGTATTTTGCATTTGCAAATGAGTATTCATATCTGTTCACACATACACATAAAGTCCTATGATTCATGTATAGTTTATTTAAAATACTAGATACAGATATCTGTGTCTTTATTCAGTTGGCTTCATTAATGGGCCAAATAGTATGGAAACTGTGAAAGTTGTAAGTTTTCCTTCTAGTTTATACACATATTTAAAATAATTGTACATTCAGAAATGTAAGCTTCAGTTTTTTTTTTTTTTTTTCTATCATGGACCATGTTAGTACTGTGTATAGTAAACCACTTCTTTATCATAAGCCACTCTTCTGCTTTCAAGAAGATTATCCCAATCTCCTGTGTGGCACAAGTTTGTGAATGTAAGTGATAAGCTAAGACTAGAGACACTAAAATAGTGCTTGAAGGGTGAGTCTCAGTGGAATTAGAGAGGAAAAAATCAAGTCAGGGCACATAGGAACAGTAACAGCCAGTGCATGTTAGGGGTCAGGCAAAGCTTGATAGAAAGGAACGATGAAGATTTGGTAGGGCAAGAGGAGGGGCCCCAAATAAAAACTGGAACAGGCAGGAGTTGATGATGCAGACTTACACAGTAAGACGAGCTAGGAATCCTTGACTGAGCTCCTGACATCTGCCCCACCAGATGCCTGCACATATGCAATCACTGCACTGCCCACACTTTTAGATGCCTGCACTGCCTGCCAGGATTCTCCAGTTACCCCCGCCCCCCCCCCCCCGCCCCACTGCCGCCAACACACACTACTTCATTCTGACCACGGTCCGCATCCAAGCCTGAGCTGTGACCTCAGTGGGCCCAAGACAAGTGGCAAAGTAGCATCCCCAGCTTGTTATTAATTTGCACACCCATCTTCTTAGTGTCAATTTAAAACAGAGGCTAAACACTCTTGGAGAAAAGGCTGAGAAAAAAAGAAGAAGCATGTGTGGCAGCTCTTGGTCTTTCCTAACAGTTATTCAGTTCTCATCTCAAACAGCTATTCTCCTCACAGCAAAACAAAACCCCTGCCATTCTACCATAACAACTGGTAAATTCAAATTATTGATGGTTTACACATCTAGTGATGTTTCACCTAGGAAGGGATGTGCACCTAGGAAGCTGTCTGCATGGCCTGTAACTCACTTGGGTACTGAGAACATTTGGGTCTGCTGTGCCCCTGAATGTCCATCTTGCCTATTAATCCCTTGCCTGACCTTCCCTCTCATCTGCCACCCAATATACCTCCAGACCCAGAGGATGAAGCAAACTGTGATCTTAACTCTTCCACACACTGCAATGCCTGCTTCAGATCAATGCTCTTCTTTATGTAGGTCTTTGAGTGCTGAAGCACCAAGGTGTAGTGAAAATATCTCAGGAATAAGAAGACTGGATTTTATTTCCAATATCATCAATTTGCTAGGTCAGTTTGGGCAACTTTTTCTCTCTGCTTGGTTCTATCCCTAGCAATAATATTGTTTGGTAACCTCATGACAAAGTGAGCTTAAATATGTGAGAAATAATTTTTAAACATTGACTGTCTTGGGAAAATGTAATTACTAAGAAAAAACACATTAATTTTAGAGTCTCTTTGCTTTAAATACCACCCATAAACTGACTACTCTCAAATTTCAATCCCTAGTCCAGATCTCTTCATATATCTCTTTACATATATTCCAGACATATGTCAAGCTGCTCCTCAACATCTCCAGTTAGATGTCCAAAGAGACATCTCAACCTCAGCATAACCAGAATTGAACACCCACCCCATTCCTCAAGTCTGCTTCTGCTGTGGCCTTCCCTAACTCAGTTGATGGTATCACCAGCTTTCCTGCTGCTCAGACTAAAAACCTGAGTCAACTTTGGAATCACCTTCTCCTATACCCTAAATCTAGTCCATCAGTGATTCCTGTTGTCTCTGCATTTAGATCATATCCAGAATCTTGCCATTTATACCATGTTCTGAGCTACCAATATCTCTCCCATGGATTATTGCATTAAGTATCAATTTGGTCTTCCTGGTTCTACCCTCCTCTCTCTACAGCCTATTTTCAGTGTAACAGTCAGAGAATGGCAGAAAAGGTACAGGGAATAAGAAGCATAAATGGTAGGTACAAAATAGTGGGAGGTTAAGAATAGTATAGTAAATGGAAAAGCCAAAGAACTTATACATATAACTCATGGACATGAACTAAGGGGTAGGGGGAGAATTCTGGTGGGTGGAAGAGAGCATGGTGGAGGGAAATAAGGGGGAGAAAAAATGGGACAACTGTAGTAGTATAACCAATAAAATATATTTTAAAAAACATTCAAAGGAATTCTTTGAAAATAGGTGTCAGATCATGTCACTCCTCTGCTTGCAACTTTCTAATGTTCTAAGTCAAAGTCTTTACAGTTGCCTACATTGTCCTATGTGATTGGCCTCCATTCCTTCTTTGTTCTCATCTCCTTTTGGCTCACTCTACTCCAGCCACATTAGCCTCTGTGGTGTAGCTCAGATAAGCCAAGTCTTCACAGTAGTCCTTTCCTCTGCCTTGGACTCTCATCCTTCACATACCTGAAGTGCCAATTCCCTCACCTCCTTCAAGTCTTAGCCTAATCCTTAACCATACCATTTAAAGTTGCAAATAATGCCCTACCTCCCTGCCCCCACAATCCCCACATTCCCAATGTCCCATATTTAGTTCTACTTTACCCCTTTGTTTCTATAAGTAATTATTACCTTTAACACATTATACTGACTTACCTGCAGTGGTTTTTGTTTTTATGTTTATTGTCAGTCTCATTCTGCAGAATGTAAAGTCCATCAAAGCAGGTATCTTAAGTGTCTGGAACAATTCATGACAATTTTGGGTGTTCAAAATATGTATTAAAATATTTATTAAGGAATAACTCATTCTTACAAAAGTGTACAGGTTTGTCGTATATACAACTAATTTCCACAGGAAAAATATATTGTAAATTCTAGACTTTATATGTCACATGAATCCCACTTGGAAAAGCCACATGGAAAGAAAAGAAGACAGGGAAGTTGGTTATTATATGTTTAAAATGTTTTCCAGAATGTAAGACAAATCAATGCAGAGACCAAGAGACAGCCAAAGAAATCTGCCAAAACAGCAGAACAACTTAAGTACTTGTGTACATATTCTTACATGCTGTATGTTTATACAACCCATCCACGGAAAAGATTCCCTGTTAGAAACTGATTATAATCTATTTCTCGACCTGCTAGAGTTGAGAATTCAAGTATTTTGAAGGAAAAAGTATATTTGCGTTTGGAAAATGGTTGCTCTCTTGACACTGTGGAACAGCATTCCTTTCCCCTCTTTATACAGATATGCATAATCCATATGTGAACTGGTAATGAGTATCTTTTTGTTAAGGAAGAGTAAATGTTGCCCAGACTTACACAGAACATAAGACATTACTTTCTGATCACCAGGTTTTCTTTTACTCAAAAAGAGAATGGGTCCAGGATGACCTGAGACACAGCATTAGAGTCCAGAGGTCTTTAACAGGAAGTGACTTGGTTCTATCCTTCGATGGGGCACAGAAGCAGTTTAAACTCTTTTTACCTAAGTCAAGGTGAACTCACTGAACCAAAGGATGAAGACATCAGTAAACCAGTTGTGCAAATCTGAGGTAAACAAATCAGAGGGCTGATGATTAGGGTGTGATTCTGTGGATAAGATTTAGACTCTGAGAGATGAAGAGATTTTGCTCAAGAATGTGTAGCAGCAGATGAGTGCCCAGTGTGTGGATTCATCTCTTACCCAGCCTAGTGCTTTGTACACCATGACATGGGGTCACCTCCTGGCTATCCTTGGTCCTCTTTCTCTCTAATAACAGTGATATTAATTCCTATTGCTCTCACTTTCCTTTTCTTCAAATAATCCTCATGAATGTAAATAATCTGGGAAAGAGGTTATTAAATGAGGGTTTGGCCACAGCAACTTTGCCCCCTTGGGATATGGGGGACACAGAGAGGAAACAGGAGAGAAGCCGGGATAAACAGCATCAGAAATTTTTTAGATACCATTTTAGATGATATCAGATGGCCCTGGACAGGTTCTTAATTGTTTTGTGCCACAAATTCCATGTTTGTATCCTGGGTATAACAATAGTATCTTCTTTATAAAGATGTTTCAATAATGAAATGAGATAATGCATGTTATAGTACTCAGCTCTGTGCCTAGCTGAGTGGTTTACTTGTAGCTTAACATGCCAGCACTCAAAATATTAGCTATTATTAAAGGACATGAAGGTGATTTACTCCAACATCCAATGTCATTTTGGAGATAGCACAGATCAGACTACTCTAATGATGTATGTGTCTTGTTTTATTCTTCATAATATGGATGTTTCAGACCATTCAGCTATACTCACTAGATTTCTTGGAGTTTAACTTAAATATTCTCATCAAAGTTAATGTGACTCTTCTTATTGCCACCAAGTACTGATGATAGCCTGTACTCTGTACTACCAAAATGATATTACCTTCTCACAGCTGCTTCCTACAAATGGCATCATCTTGATCTTATAAAATGAATATAGGAGAAAATATTATGTCAAGGAGGAAAATATGATCAATTTTTAGGGTGGTAAGCAAGATAAAATTTTAAAAAGCCAAACCTGAGTAGCATACAGGTACGTATAATTTAAACCTTTTCTTCCCAGGAACATCCTGATTTTCTGGCTGTGAATCCTCTTGAACTCATTTTGTAGACTTTGGCGTAAAACCTAAAAAACACAGGGGTCTTTCTCTCTTGTTTTGATAAGGAAAAGGGCTGACTGTCCCCTTCAGGGACTCATCTATGAAATGTAGACTCACAATAAGTGCATCTTACTGATCTTTCAGCTGATGTAAGATTGTTTCCCACAGTATAGAATACTTAAAACAAAAAGTGTTTCATCACAATGTCAAAACTCCAGCAATGTCTTTGACTGCCTTCAGGGGTGTTGGTGGAGGTGGGGAAACTAACTATTCAATACTCCATTACTTTTAGATGATTTTGCACATAGCTAGGGAAGGTGCAAATGAATGTAGATAAGACTGATGTACTAAATTTAGGACTAGCAATTACAGACATGGAATTCTGAGCTTCATTTTGCTCTTCTGTAATTTGTAATATGTATAAAGAAAATACTAACTAGCAATAGCATAAAAATTAATATGAGTAAAAATTTTAACAATGTCTAATGCTTCAGAAATGTATCTCATTATTCTGACTGTATTAACTGAGGTTTCCTTTATTTTTCCCCTGTATTTCAGTGACTATTTCAACAAGCACCTTTTTTGATGGCTTGCTGGTGACAGGACTATATACATCTACAAGTGTGCAGACTTCACAGAGCATTGGAGGTTCCAATGCTTTTGGATTTGGTAAGCTATCCTGACAGAAATCAATAATTATCAATATTTTATACAGTTAGACATCTTATTTTTGAAATAATCTGTTTTAAAATATTAGGCATTTATTATTTCAGAAAAAAATAATCTGAAGTGATTTTTTTGTGTTTGCTTTTGAAGTTGGGTGACTTGAAATAAGCCACGTAAATGTGCAGCCAACCATGCATGATTTTGGTGTGACCATCTAGAAGCCCCTCTCCATTCTCTGCCACTATTACAGTTGGCCCTGTGGGTTCACAGAATATTCTCTGTGCTGTCATTTAGGTTGTTAGAATTGGAATTGACTTTGATGCCCATGCAATTATTCAGTATCTGATTTTTTATAAACAGTTCCTAAAATTCTGGAGTAGGTGAAAAGTGTCATGTTAAGTTTGGCAACTAAGCATTCAGTATTACACATAGAAGACAGTAACAATTGTTTAAATAATTGAATTCCATGAGTATTTATAAAAGAATGTGATTTGATATTTAAGGCATTTATATGGAGTCATCGTCCTTAAATCAGAGGTATGTTAGGTTACTTTTTAAGTATTTTTTATTGATTATGCTGTTACAGTTCCCAATTTTTCCCACTTTATCCCCTCTCCACACTACCCCTGCAATCGTCCAGCATTCCCCCAACTTAGTTCATGTTCATGGATTGTACCTATAAGTTCTTTGAGTCTTCTGTTTCCTACACCATTTTTATCTCTTCCCATCTATTTTATGCCTACCAATCATGCTTCTTCCCTGTACCTTTTCTCCCCTATTCCTCCCTCCCCCCTCCCTACTGAACTCCCTCTATATGATGTCCATTTCTCTTATTCTCTTCCTGTTCTGGATGTTGGCTTGCTTTTTGTTTTCATTGTTTTTCTTTTCTTTTAGGTTCATTTGTTGATAGTTGTGAGTTTGTTGTCATTTTACTGTTCATATTTTTGATCTTCCTTCTGTTAGATAAATTCCTTTAACATTTCAGATAATAATGGCTTGGTGATAATGAACAACTTTAACTTGACCTTATCTGGGAAGAACTTTATCTGCCCTTCCATTCTAAATGATAGCTTTGTTGGATAGAGTAATCTTGGATGTAGGTCCTTGCCTTTCATGACTTGGAATACTTCTTTCCAGCCCCTTCTTGCCTGTAAGGTTTCTTTTGAGAAATCAGCTTATATCCTAATTGGCACCCCTTTGTAGGTAACTCTTTCCTTTCCCCTTGCTTCTTTTAGGATTTTCTCTTTGTCTTTAATCTTGGGTAACTTAATGATGATTTGCCTTGGTGTGTTCCTCTTTGGGTCCAACTTCTTTGTGACTCTCTGGGTTTCCTGGACTTCCTGGAAGTCTATTTCTTTTGCCAGATTGGGGAAGTTTTCATTCATTATTTGTTCAAATAAGTTTTTAATTTCTTGTTCTTCTTCTCTGGGTTCCCTATAATTCAGGGAATGTTTCAGGTTGTGCCAGAGATTCCTCAGCCTCTCTTCATTTCTTTTGGATTTTTGTTGATTTTTTCTTTAATTCCTTGGTTGTCAGAGTTCCATGCAGTTTGATTTTCTGGTACTTTTGGTTTTTTATTGATATTAGATTGGTTGTTATCCTCCTTTTGGCTGTGCAAGGCAGTGAAGGTTTTCCACCTACACCTGCATCTTGGCTGGAACTCCCTGGTAGGTTACTTATGTGGAGAGACTGGAGGCTACACAATGGTCATTGATTTTCAATTTGGAAATCTCTACTTTACTCATAATCTGTAATACCTGTAAACTTGTCAAAGTGGAATCAAGCAGACCCTATTAAGCATCAAAAATGAAAATTTACTATATTACTCTATATAGGACATGAAATCTCTGGCCTTACTCTAATCTTGGAAAGCTATACAAGACTTCCTGCATTGATGTGAGAAGAAAGAATTGCATTATCAAAGGTGGTCATGAGTTCAAATTTTTTTTTCTTGGGTATTTATTAAATAAATAATTTATACTGCTTTTGATATATGAAAGAGTATCTCTTCTGTGTCAACCCCAGTTATGCCAAAGTGACTGACTCATTGATGTCAGAGTAATAATGTTGATGTTGCATTGTCAGTCTGATGGTCCAAGATGAGCATCACAGCTTATAGCTTAAAGGAATCTCTAAGTCCTTTATTCATCATGCTAAATCACTTGACATTGAGAATTTGCCTTATTTTTAAAAGATCTCAGATAAGATTTACAATCTATTGGTAACTGCTTCTAAGGTCTAATCCTCAAGAAAAAAAGCTTCTCCAGCACACAGTTCTGATAAAAACACGAAGAAAAGTGGGAATAGAGGGAGCATACCTCAACATAATAAAAACCATATACAAGAAACCTAAAACTAACATTATGCTCAATGGGCAAAAAATCAAAGCTTTCCCCCTAAGATCAGGAACAAGACAAGGGTGTTCACTTTCACCACTTTTATTCAACATAATATTAGAAGTTTTAGCTACAGCAATCTGACAAGAAAAGGCAAAGGCATCCAAATTGGAAAACAGGAAGTAAAACTGTCATTATTTTCAGATGACATGATAGTGTACATAGAAAACCCTATGGTCTTTACCAAAAAAACTAGACATAATAAGTAAATTTGTCAAAATAGTGGGATACCAAGTCAATATTCAGAAATTGATGGCAGCGTTGTACAGAAACAATGAAGTATCAGAAAGAGAAACTAAGAAAAATATACCATTTACTACAGCAACAAGAAAAATGAAGTACCTAGGAATAAATTTAAACAAGGAGGTAAAAGAACTATACTCAAAAAAACTACAGGGCACTAAAGAAAGAAATGAAGGAAGACACAAAAAAATGGAAGCACATACTGTTTTCATGGGTTGGAAGAATTAACATAATTAAAATGTCTATACTACCCAAAGCAATCTATAGATTCAATGCAATTCCTATTAAAATATCAATGGCATATTTCACAGATCTACAGCAAATATTTCAAAAATTTATATGGAATCAAAAAAGACCTGAAATATGCTCAGCAATCTTGAGAACAAAGAACAAAGTAGGAGGGATCACAATACCTGATATGAAACTATACTATAAGACCACTGTAATCAACTTCCGGCCAAGATGGAGGCGTAGGTGGACACACTGTGCCTCCTCCCACAACCAAGATTAAGGACAACAAAGATTTAGAAACAAAAAAGCAACCAGATCTGACAGAAAATTGAACTGTAAGGAAGTTCAACAACCATTCATTCAGACCGGTAGAAGGGGTGGAGTTGGTGGCCTGCAGAGAGGGATCCTGGCAGAAGAAAGAGGTGGTTGACGGTCCCGGGCATGCAGCCGACAGCTAGCGGATCCTGGGCACACAAGGCAGCTGGCTGACTGTGGACACACATTCACGTGCAGATAAACCAGGTGAAAACGGGGCAATAAACTGTACAACCCCAGGCCCCCATGCTGGGAAATAAAGCCTAAAAGCACCAACTGAAAACACTTGTATGGGTTGAGGTGCCAGGAGAGACTCCCAGCATCACAGGAGAGTATGTTGTAGAGACCCACAGA
>PVKU01015620.1:0-17626 GCA_004027475.1 Anoura caudifer | reverse complement strand
AACCAACTATATGGGAAAACATATTTGCCAATGATACCTCAGACAAGGGTTTAATCTCCAAAATACATAAAGAACTTACACGACTCCACTCTAAGAAGACAAGCAACCCAATTAAAAAATGGGCAAAGGACTTGAACAGACACTTCTCCAAGGAGGACATACAGAAGATCCAGAAACACATGAAAAGATGCTCCATATCGCTAGCTATCAGAGAGATGCAAATTAAACCCACAATGAGATACCACCTCACACCAGTCAGAATGGCCATCATAAACAAAACAACAAACAACAAGTGTTGGAGAGGTTGTGGAGAAAAGGGGACCCTAGTACACTGTTGGTGGGACTGCAGACTGGTACAGCCACTCTGGAAAACAGTATGGAATTTTCTAAGAAAACTAAAAATGGACCTACCTTTTGATCCAACAATTCCACTGCTAGGATTATATCCTAGAAACCCTGAAACACCAATCCAAAAGAATCTATGCACCCCAATGTTCATAGCAGCACAATTTACAATAGCCAAGTGTTGGAAGCAACCTAGGTGCCCATCAATAAATGAATGGATCAAGAAACTATGGTACATTTACACAATGGAATTCTATGCAGCAGAAAGAAAGAAGGAGCTCCTACCCTTCGTGACAGCATGGATGGAACTGGAGAGCATTATGCTAAGGGAAATAAGCCAGGTGGTGAAAGACAAATACCATATGATCTCACCTTTAACTGGAACCTAATCAAAAAAACAAACAAACAAGCATAATATAACCAAAGACACTGAAATTGAGAACAAGAGAGGAGAGGGATAGGAATATCCAGGGAAAGGGGGAAGGGATTAAAGCAACAAGTATGAAAGACATATGGACAAAAGCTAGGGGGGTGTGGAAATGGGAGGGAGCTGGGGAGGGCTGGGGTGGAGGGATGGGATGGGAGTAGAAAACAGAAAGCTGTATAAGAACAACAATTAAAATAAAATTTAATTAAAAAAAAAAAGAAATCCGGAGGTGGTACTGGTTCATAACCAAAGTCTTTGAAACTTTCTAGCTTTTCTTCATGGTCCCAAGATGGTTGCTGGAGTTTCTGTCACAACATCTGCTTTTCCTGCAGCTTGAAGAGGGAAGGTGATGGAAAGCAAGAAGTTTTTCTGCAAAGATTTTTATTCTTATGTCTTGATGGCCACCTTATCTGTGAAGGAGGCTGAAGTTCTTTAGCAGAGCACATTATCCAGGTGTCTGTTGGAAGAGAAGGCAGAAAAAGGATATTGGAGAGGCAGTCTACAACATGGTCAGTCTATAGAAAATGCCATGATTCCATCTGGAATCATGGGCAATGAGAGGTTCTGAGTGTGTGGTTTGGAGACCATAAGGCTAGATGTTCAGGATTTCTTACACTGCTAAAACGCTATGATTTTCTGATGCTGATGTCTTGGGTGCCGAGTTTAAAGCGTTTCTTAGAGGAGGCAGCATGTAGCAGTGAAAAGAGTATTGAGTGTGTAGTTAGAAAACATAATACAAATCTTGAACTATTGGTCAGCAGCTTGGGCAAATTGCTTACCTGCTCATAATCCCAATTCCACCCCCCCCACAAGAAGGAAATAATATGTTTCCTTTTGAGAGTTGGATGAGATGAGGTTGCAAAAATCTGAGTACAGAGTCTCAATCATATAGGTGCTTCCTCAACGTAACTTTAAGTTGAGGAACGAAAGGTCACAGTCTAACCTCAAATTTGGAGACAGCCAGGAAACTGTGGGTGCTGATGGATCTGTCATAAGGTTATTTCTTAGTGCCAAACAGTGTATTGTAAATAACTGAATCCCAGAAGTAGTTGTAAATTGGATTGCAAGAAGTGTAAGGCCTGCTGCATACTGCATGTCTGTGCTCTGGAGGTCTGCATAGCTATCTGCTTCATGTTTTAGGATTTTCATTTTTTATGCTAGCTCATTTACAGATGTTTGATCAGGTGTGAACTTCTACCAAGAAGACTATGAAAAGGCAATTTAACAAGTGAGTCTGAAATGCGATAAGAAGGGTCAGACTTTACACAAATTATGTACTGGGCTTTAAAAATGTACAGAGTTGCTCTTTCTTTTTCACTTTCTTGAGAAACTCCTGGAAGGAAAAGTTCAGGTGTTCACATTGCCTGGCTTGGGCTGCTGTCCAGGCAGTAACATCTCCCTGCCTTTTCTCAAACTGTTCTCTTTTCCTTAAATGCCCTTTTTCTCCTACTCATCTGGCAAAAACCTATTTATCTTTGAAGGCCTGGCTCAATCAGTAGCTCCACTTTATAGCCTTGATAACCCAGGACCCAAGCCTAAGAAATCAATCCCTCTTTTTCCCATGCTGGTGTAATATCTTTCCTGTATCTTTATTATAATAATATCAAGCATTTATTGAGAGCTTATTACATACCAGGCACTGTTCTAAGTGCCTTACATATGCTTGTTCATTTAATCACCATAAATACAGCATAAGGTAGGAAATATTATTATCATCCTCATTTGACAGATGAAAATTGAGGCACAGTGGTTAAGCAGCTTGCTCAAGATCACATAGCTAGAAAGTGTCCAAGTCAGTGTTGAACCCAGATTCTTTTTTTAAAAATTATTTTTATTTTTATTTTTATTATTTATTTAATTGGATTTATTATCCATCCAGTCACCCAAGCTAGAAATGATGGCATCATCCCATCATTTTGAACTCCCCCACCTTTTCACTGAGCCCATATTTCAGTCATCCCCTGACCTCAGATAGCTGATTCATTAGCTTAGAAACAACCACTGCTATCACCATCCTCTGCTGTCTCTGTCCATTCTTACTGGCGTTCTTCAGGAAGAGCTCCAATTAGCTTTTGTATGCACCTTGTATAAGGTACAGCAAATTTTCAAAGGCAGATGGAGCTATTCACATATGTTATTATAATTACTTTATTTTCATTTTTAAATTTTAATTGTTGTTCTTGTATAGTTTTCTGTCTTTTACTCCCATCCCAGCCCACCACCCCAGCCCTCCCCACCTCCCTTCCCTTTCCATCCCCCTAGTGTTTGTCCACTTGTTGCTCCAAACACTTCCCCTTTCCCCCTGAAATTCCCTCCCCTCTCGCCTCTGGTGACTATCAGCCTGTTCTCAATTTTAGTGTCTTTGGTTATATTATGCTTGCTTGTTTGTTTTGTTGATTAGGTTCCTGTTAAAGGTGGGACCATATGGTATTTGTCTTTCACCACCTGGCTTATTTCGCTTAGCATAATGCTCTCCAGTTCCATCCATGCTGTTGTAAAGGAGAGGAGCTCCTTTTTTCTTTCTCCTGCATAGAATTCTATTGTGTAAATGTACCATAGTTTCTTGATCCACTCATTTACTGATGGGCACCTAGGTTGCTTCCAACACTTGGCTATTGTAAATTGTGCTGTTATGAACACTGGAGTGCATAGATTCTTTTGGATTCATGTTTCAGGGTTCTTAGGATATGATCCTAACAGTGGAATTGCTGGCTCAAAAGGTAGATCCATTTTTAGTTTTCTTAGAAAATTCCATACTGCTTTCCATAGTGGTTGCACTAGTCTGCAATCCGACCATCAGTGCACTGGGATCCCCTTTTCTCCACAACCTCTCCAACACTTGTTGTTTGTTGCTTTGTTTATGATGGCCATTCTGACTGGCGTGAAGTGGTATCTCATTGTGGTTTTAATTTGCATCTCTCTGATAGCTAGTGATATTGAGCATCTTTTCCTGTGTCTCTGGATCCTCTGTATGTCCTCCTTGGAGAAGTGTCTGTTCAAGTCCTTCGCCCATTTTTTAATTGAGTTGCTTGTCTTAGAGTGGGGTCGTGTAAGTTCTTTATATACTTTGGAGATTAAACCCTTGTCTGAAGTATCATTGGCAAATACCTTTTCCCATACAGTTGGTCCTCTTTTTATTTTAATACTGTTTTCTTTAGCCATGCAGAAGCTTTTTATTTTGATGGGATCCCATTTGTTTATTCATTCCTTTATGTCCCTTGCTCTGGGGGACATATCAGTAAAAATGTTGCTGCATGAAATATCTGAGATTTTCCTGCCTATGTTCTCCTCTAGGACTTTAATGGTGTCAATATTTTATCCACCTTGAGTTTATTTTTGTGTATGGTGTAAGTTGGTGCTGGAGTTTCATTTTTTTTCAAGTAGCTAATTCTCCCAACATCACTTGTTGAAGAGGCTATTTTTATTCCATTTTAAGTTGCTGCCCCCTTTGTCGAATATTAATTGACTGTAGAGACTTGGGTTTATTTCTGGGCTCTCTGTTCTATTCCACAGGTCCATGTGCCTGTTTTTGTGCCAGTACCAGGCTGTTTTGATTACAGTGGCCTTGTCATAGAGTTTGGTATCAGGTATTGTGATCCCTCCTACTTTGCTCTTCTTTCTCAAAATTGCTGCAGCTATTCGAGGTCATTTATGGTCCCATATAAATTTTTGAAGTGTTTGTTCTATGTCTGTGAAATATGCCATTGACACTTTAATATTGCATTGCATTGAATCTGTAAATTGCTTTGTGTAGTATGGACATTTTGATTATGTTAATGCTTCTGATCCAAGAACACAGTATATGTTTCCATTTGTTTGTGTCTTCCTTGATCTCTTTCTTCAGTGTTGTGTAGTTTTCTGTGTTCAGGTCTTTTACCTCCTTGGTTAGGTTTACTCCTAGGTATTTTATTTTTCTTTTTGCTATATTGATTGGGATTTTTTCCTTGTCTTCTGCTTCTGCTCTTTAATTGTTGGTATACAAAAATGCCTTTGTTTTCTGGATATTGACTTTGTATCCTGCTGCTTGGCCAAATTCATTTATTATTTCGAGCAGCTTTTTGGCTGAGTCTATAGGATTTTCTATGTACACTATCATGCCATCTGCAAACAATGATCGTTTTGTTTTCTCCTTTCCAATTTGGATGCCTTTTATTTCCTTTTCTTGTCTAATAGCTGTGGCTAAGACTTTCAGTACTATATTGAATAGAAGTGGTGAAAGTAGACAACTTTGTCTTGTTCCTGATCTTAGTGGAAAAGATTTTAGTTTTTTCCCATTGAGAATGATGTTGGCTGTAGGTCTTTCATGTATGGCCTATATTATGTTGAGGAATGCTCCCGCTATTCCCACTTTGATGAGTGTTTTTATCATAAATGGGTGCTGTACCTTATCAAATGCTTTTTCCGCATTTATTGATATGATCATGTGATTTTAGTCTTTGCTTTTGTTTATGTGATACATTACATTTACTGATTTGCGAATGTTGAACCATCCTTCCATCCTTGGGATGAATCCCACTTGGTCTTGGTGTATAATCTTTTTAATGTATTATTGGATGCAGTTTGCCAATATTTTGTTGAGGATTTAGCATCTATGTTCATCAGTGATATGGGCCTGAAGTTTCTTTCTTTGTTGTGTCTTTATCTGGTTTTGCAATTAGGATGATGCTGGTTTCATAAAAAGAGTTTGGGAGTCTTCCATCATTTTGGATTTTTTTGAAAAGTCTGTGAAGTGTAGGGGTTAGCTCTTTCTTAAATGCTTTGTAAAATTCTCCTGTGAAACCATCTGGTCCAGGGCTTGTGTGTGTCGGGAGTTTTTTGATTACCGCTTCTATTTCATCTGCTGTTATTGGTCTGTTCAGGCTTTCTGCTTCTTCTTCATTGACATTTGGGAGATTGTATTTTTCTAGAAACTTATCCATTTCACCTAGGTTTTCAAATATCTTGGCATACAGTTTTTCATAGTAATTTCTTACAATCCTTTGTATTTCTGTGGTATCAGTTGTAATCTCTCCTCTTTCATTTCTGTTTGTGTTTATTTGGGTCCTCTCTCTTTTTTTCTTGATGAGCCTGCTTAAAGGCTTGTCAATTTTGTTTATCTTTTCAAAAAACCAGCTCCTGGATTCATTGATCTTCAGAATTGTGCTTTTAGTCTCTATGTCATTTAATTCTGTTCTGATCTTGATTATTTCCTTCCTTCTACCTTCTCTGGGCTGCCTTTGCTGTTGTTCCTCAAGTTCTTGTAGGCATAGGGTTAGGTTGTTTCTTTGAAATGTTTCTATCTTTTTTAGGTAGGCCTATATTGCTATGAACTTCCCTCTGAGAACTGCCTTTGCTGTGTCCCATAAGTTTTGGGTTGTTGTGAGTTCATTTTCATTTGTTTCCAGAAACTTTTTGATTTCCACCCTAATTTTATTCTTGACCCATTCATTGTTTAATAGCATGCTATTCAATCTCCATGATTTTGAGGGTTTTGGGTTTTTCCCCTTGGGGTTGGTTTCTAGTTTCATTCCCTTGTGGTCTGAGAAAATGCTTGGTATGATTTTAATTTTCTTGAGTTTGCTGAGGCTTGTTTTGTTTCCTATCATGTGATCTATCTTTGGAAATGTTCCATGTGCATTTGAAAAAAATGTGTATTTAGTTTCTTTGGGATGAAGGGCTTTCTATATATATGAGTTAAGTCCATTCCATGTAGAGTGTTGTTCAATGACACAATATCTTTGTTGATATTTTGTTTGTAATATCTGTCCATTTTCGACAGTGGGATGTTAAAATCCCCTACTATATTTGTGTTCCTGTCACTATCTTTCTTGAAGTCCTCTAAGATTTTCTTGATGTATTTAGGTGCTCCTATGTTGGGTGCATATATATTTACAATGTTTATGTCTTCTTGGTGGATTCTTCCCTTGAGTATTATGAAGTGACCTTCTGGGTCTCTCTTTATGGCTCTTCTTTTGAAGTCTATTTTGTCTGATATGAGTAATGCTACCCTGGCCTTTTTTTCCTGTCCATTTGCTTGGAAAATTTGTTTACAGACCTTCACCTTCAGTCCGTGTAGGTCTTTTGTCCTGAGGTGGGTCTCTTGTAGGCAGCATATGTGTGGGTCATGCTTTTTATCCATTCAGTTATTCTATGCCTTTTGATTGGAGCATTTAATCCATTTATGTTTAAGGTTATTATTGATAGGTACTGATTCTTTGCCATTTTTATACCTGTGTTCCTCTCTCTTTGTCTCTCTCCTTTCCTTCTTCTTAAAACAGTCCCTTTAGCATGTCTTGCAGAACTGGTTTGATAGAGGTGTATTCTTTCAGACTTCTTTTGTCTGGGAAGCTCCTTATTTGGCCTTCTGTCTTGATTGAAAGCCTTGCTGGGTAAAGTAGTCTTGGTTGCAGGCCTTTGATTCTCATTACTTGGAGTATATCTTGACATTCTCTTCTGACTTGAAGCATTTCCATTGAGAAGTCAGCTGCTAACCTTATCGGGGCTCCTTTGTATGTTACTTCCTTTTTCTCCTTTGCTACGTTTAGGATTCTCTCTTTGTTTTGGAATTTTGCCATTTTAATTATGATGTGTCTTGAAGTGGGCCTCCTTGGTTTCCTCTTGATTGGGACTCTCTGTGTTTCCTGTATTTGTGTGACCTTTCCTCTCATCAAATTAGGGAAGTTTTCCATCATTACTTTTTCAAATAGGTTTTCTACCCCTTGCTCTTCTTCTTCTCCTTCTGGTATCCCTATTATATGGATATTATTACGTTTCATATTGTCTCTCATTTGTCTTAATCCCTCTTCATTCTTTCTGAGCCTCTTTTCCTTTTCTTGCTCCTTCTGGATGTTTTTTTTCTACTTGGTCCTCCAACTTGCTGATCCGATCTTCTGCTTCATCTATTCAGCTTTTCATTCCTTCCACTGTGTTCTTCAGTTCAGAAATTGTATTCTTCATTTCCTCTTGGCTCTTCTTGATAGTTTCTATTTCCTTTTTAATGTTGATGTAGTTTGCAGTGAGTTCATTGTAGCTTCCCTGTAGTTTCTGGTAGCTCATTGAGAGCTCATGGAGCTTCCTGATAACTATTGCTTTGAACTCAAAATCTGATAGTTGAGCTGCGTCTGTTTCATTTAGCAGTCTTTCTGGGGCTTCCTCATTTCTTTTCATTTGGGGATTGTTTGTTTGCCTTCCCATTTTTTGTGAGGCCCTTCTTGTTAGCCTCAGCTTCTTAAATTGATCTGTTGTGGCTCCCTGGGTTTATGGTGTGAACTTCTGTGCTAGAATACCTGTGAGCTTCAGTGGTGCTGTTTTCTTCGGGTGTCCTGGTGATCACAGCTTCCACTGTCTCATCTGTTGAGATGCCCCCTCTTTGGGACCAACTCTGGTTTTTTCATAGTTCCAGGGTTTTTTGTTTGTTTGTTTGTTTTTGTCTCACTTGTGTGTATTTAAAAAGAGAGAAGAGGAAGATGAAAAGAAATGAAAAGAGAAGAAAGAAAAAGAAAGGAAAAAGAGGAAGAAAGAAGAGATAAAATTGGAAAGAAAAGGAAAAAGGAATAAAACAAGAAAGAAGTAATGAGAAGCTAAAGGAGTTGAGGGGTAAAAAAGATAAAAATAATGAAAAAAATAATAAAAAACAAAACAAAACAAAACACAAAACTCTTGCTGTTTTCAATCTTGCTTTTCAATCTTGCCAAGCCGATGTTTCTGGTCTTGTTGGCTGCAATGGCTGAGGGGTGACAGTATGGCTTTTCTCCCTGTTCAGCACTCGGTTATCTTTGCACTAGTCTTCTCAGAAGTAGCCTGGGGCCTCTGCTCCCAGGGCCTCAGGCATGTGTTCTGAGGAAGTGTGCACCTACCCTGGTCTTGCTTGCTGGTGCCTATGATCTTGCAGCCATTTTCGATCACGGACCGGTGCTGATTGTTGTGCACCCATCCCTGATGGCCTGCGGGTGCCTGCAGTTGTCGGAGCTCAGGCGTTGCAGCATTCCCAATGGTGGGCGGGCACCGGCAGTTGCGCAAGCTCTGGCATGCAGTTCTCCCTGGGCTATGCATGGGTGTTCAGATCCCTAGCTTGTTTGCACTGAGACCTTAACTCCTCTCTATGAGATTTCAAGCAACTGGGTTTATCCTGGTGCAGCTAAAACCTTGTTTGGCTGGGGAGGGAGCAGTTGACCCGGCTGCTTCCCTAGAGTCTTGTGGCAGGCCTGGCCAGTGCCAGCTGAGGCCTCAGCTCCTGTGCCCTGGTTTCCGCGCTGCTCCTTGGGTTCTTATTGTTCTGAAGTACACTCCTTACCATCTGGTTTTTCAATATCTGCTGTAGTTTTCTATCTCCTGTTTTCAAATATGCTGTGTTTCTGATGGCTATTTACTCTGTTCCACTGTAAATTGGCCAGGTTTTTCTCCTGTGTGTAGGGGGAAGTGGAATGTGCTCCCTCCTAGTGCACCACCATCTTCCTCTCTCCTTGAACCCAGATTCTTAATTACAGCAAATACATGATAATTATTTTAATAAGTTACTTATTAGTTTTCTTTACTATAAGAAAATTTCTGTCATAGGATCTGCTCTGTCTTATTCCTCTGAATATACCCAGCATTTTATCTTGAATGAATGAACAAATGAATGAATATGTCTACACATACTAGCATGGGATTACAAATCTAAACTGTAGAGAAAGTCCTAAAATAAGGAGTGATTACTCTATGGTTGTAATTCATGTTTGTCTGTCCAAAGTAAATGGCATTAATACTTTTTGGTGGTTTATTCTAGAAGTTTTTATGCACATATGAGCATACATGTGTATGCTTTAAATGATTTGTCCAAAACAGGATCAAACTTAAACACATTCTGTTCCTTGCTAATGCATACAGGTCTGTTTTCAACTTATAAAAATTATTAATTTTGATTAACTATGATATCTTGAAAATTTCATTGACTTTATGTCCACGAAAATTATTGATCATTTAAAATTACTGATCATAGCCCCAAATCCAATTTTTAGAAATGTAACAACATAGTAACCTCAATCCTTTGGGAAAGAGGGAACAAAGTAAGGAAAAAGATAATTATCTATCTTAACCAAGGTACTATTCAGCATGGCTTACTCAGAATCTTTTTGTTTCTTCACATTTGCAAAGAACCCCTCACTGAGTTTTTTGTAAATTTTAATTATTTTTAATTATTTTTATTTTATTTTAATTGTTGTTCAAGTACAGTTTTATATCTTTTACTCCCATCCCAGCCCACCACTCCAGCCCTCCCCACCTCCATCCCATTTCCACCCCCCTTGTTTCTGTTCATGTGTCCCCCATACTCATTCCTCCAAACCCTTCTCCTTTTCCCCTGAAATTCCCTCCTATCTCCCCTCTGGTGACTGTCAGCCTGTTCTCAATTTCAGTGTCTTTGGTTATATTTTGCTTGTCCATTTGTTCTGTTGATTAGGTTCCTGTTAAAGGTGAGATCATATGGTATTTGTCTTTCACCTCCTGGCTTGTTTTGCTTAGCATAATGCTCTCCAGTTCCATCCATGCTGTCGTGAAGGGTGGGAGCTCCTTTTTTCTTTCTTTCTGCGGTATAGAATTCCATTGTGTAAATGTACCATAGTTTTTTGATCCATTCATTGACTGATGGGCACATAGGTTGCTTCCAACACTTGGCTATTGTAAATTGTGCTGCTATGAACATTGGGGTACATAGGTTCTTTTGGATTGGTGTTTCAGGGTTCTTAGGGTATAGTCCTAGCAGTGGAATTGCTGGGTCAAAAGGCAGATCCATTTTTAGTTTTCTGAGAAAGTTCCATACTGTTTTCCATAGTGGTTGTACCAGTCTACAGTCCCACCAACAGTGCACTAAGGTTCCCTTTTCTCCACAACCTCTCCAACACTTGTGGTTTGTTGCTTTGCTTATGATGGCCATTTTGACCAATGTGAAGTGGTATCTCATTCACACCAATCATTAAAACAGTGGTTTTAATTTGCATCTCTCTGATAGCTAGTGATACTGAGCATCTTTTCATGTGTCTCTGGATCCTCTGTATGTCCTCCTTGGAGAAGTGTCTGTTCAAGTCCTTTGCCCATTTTTAAATTGGGTTGCTTGTTTTCTTAGAGTGGAGTTGTGTGAATTCTTTATATATTTTGGAATTGTGTTTTTTTTTAAAGGAGCTGGGGAGCAGAAAGCTTTGAGCAGAGTAAAGCTCTAAAATCCATGGTGTCAGCAGTCTTGGGAGTCTGTGTTGTCGGGTGCATACAAGTTAGGGACTCCTAGCTAGCACATAAAAGGTTCCATAGATCTTGGATTTTCCAAGGACTTCAGTTTCACACAAGTTCTGAGTTCTTCTAGTATTCAAACATTTCATCTACTTCTCTGGAAGGGAAAACACATTCATTTTCCATATGGTACAAATATGTACCTCTCTCAGAAATAGAGAGTAGGCAAGAATTTCTGCAAAGGTGAGCCTGAGAAGAAATTATTTGTTCATGATTTTGATTCTCACCCACAGATTGAACACTTGAAGCATGACTAGCTGATTCTTGGAAGTCAGTAAAAAGCTTTGATTCATATGCTCTTCAGGGATATACTCATTTTTCCCTTGGCAAATAAAATCTCCTATGCTCAGGTCTTTAATGCAGCAGGGAAACCCTAACACAGTACCTTTCTTTACCCACTATTATCTAGATCAGCATACTTTCTCTTCAGAAACTTTTCAAAAAGCAAAACATGAATTTAGCTTTTATTACTTTCAAAATTATGATGAAATATACATAACATAACATTTGCCACCTTAACTATTTTAAAATGTACAATTCTTGGCATTAAGTATACTTACACTATAGTATATCCATCACCATCATCCATCCACAGAACTTTTTCACCTTCCCAAATTGAAACTCTGTGGCTATTAAACACTACCTCCTCGTCCCCTACTCCAGCCCCTGATAACCATCCTGCTTTCTGCTTCTATGAACTTGACTATTCTAGGTACCTTGGATAAGTGGAATCATATTATTTGTCCTTTTGTGATTGGCTTCTTTCACTTAGCATAATGTCCTCAGGGTTCATCAACTTTGTAGCATGCATCAGAATTTCCTTCCTTTTAAAGACTGCATAATATTCATTGCATATATGCATCACATCATGCCTATCCATTTATCTGTCAGTGGATACTTTGCTTACTTCTACCTTTTATCTATTATGAATAATGCTACTGTGAACATGGGTGTACAAATATCTCATTGAGTTCTTGCTTTCAATTCTCTTGGTATACACCTAGAAGTGGTATTTCTGGATCATATGGTAATTCTATGTTTAACTTTTTTAGGAATTGCCATGTTGTTTTCTACAGTGGCTGTATCATTTTACATTCCCACCAGCAATGTGCAATAGTTCCAACTTCTCCATCCTTACCAATAGTTGTTATTTTTAAATTTTTAGCATTTTTAATAGCAGCCATCTGATGCATGTAAGGTTGTATCTTGTTGTGGTTTTGGCTTTTATTACTTTTCACTCAAGAAAAATTATTCTTCATCCTGGGTTTGGGTGTGGACATGGATTATTTGTGTTTCAAAGAGGAATATCGTAAAAGCAAAGTTCTCTGCTGAATGGTAGTTCAGAGGACATTTGCCCGCCTATGCTTGGGCCCACTATGGGACACAACTTTTAAAAGGTACTGCCTGGGAAACCATGCATCACCTTTTTATGCTGATCCTTAGTGACCTTCCCAAGGGATTCCTGAGAGTTAAATCTTGTCCTGACTCCCAGGGTGGGGGATGCCCCCCATTTAACCTGATACCACTGGCAGCTTTGAGCCAACTTTCATATAAAAGGGAGAATGCTCTGAAATTTGTCAGGGTCATGCATAAACAGTCCCAATTCAGCAATGGTGATAGGCTTGACACAGAGACTGGAGAACCTTCACTTCTGTCAGTAGAAGGAGGATTCAGAGCAGACATTATGTGTAGACACTCGAAATGCTTATTTAAGAAAGACTAAATTGAGTTAGTGTTTTTTTTTTTTTTTTTGCTTTTCTTTTCTCAAAGCACTTCTGCATTTTTCACTGTGTCTTAGCTCTCCATTTGGAACTGTTGGAAAGTAAGCCCACTTGACAGAGAGAAATAGTCTTTGGGATATTAAATCCTTCCCTCAAGGTCACAGTTTGTTAGCAGAAATGGGACTAAACTCAGTATCCTAACTGTATACCAATACTCGGTTTTGATGGAGATGATTCCTTCTGAGAATTAACATTTTATGGATTTAAATAACCTGCTTTCTTCAGAAGTTTTTATGGCCTGAAGCAATGTACTCTGTTGAGAGGTGGCAAAGAGTAGCTTATATCTAGCCCTTTTTCCATAAAGTCTTGGTGTTAAAGTCCAATGCAGGAGTCCAGGTCTGTGAAGATGAGGCACCTCTAAACTGGACCTTCTTAACCTCAGTGATACTACTGAGTACTTCTCAAAGCTCTAGAAAATCAGTTTGGTTAATTCTATTTAGGTTAAATTTAGAACCACTGCTTGTAATTCTCATGATCATTAAAATCAACTTCTCAAAACACGAGTGACATAGACTAATGAATTTTCTGTGTTTTTCTTTTGTGTTGTTGCTCTGCTTGGCTCAAGTCAGAGATCACTTGAAATTTTATATCACTGATGATGTTTTTTTGAGTAACCAGTGGCTTTTAACCAGATTTTTAAATGGCCTGAGTAGACACACTGGTCTGGGGAATGCTTATCAGACTATTTGCAAATATGCAAGCTTATGCATAAATAGTCCATCTTCTGGAATTTGCTAATTTGAGACCTGCACGTCAGAGAGGGTACATAGGTATTCATGAAAATAGCAGGTGAACACCACTGATAGACAAAAGGGAACCAGCTGAGATTTATGGCTTCTTTCCACAGAGGTCATTCTTTGGCGCTGGTGGCCTCTGCTGCATGTGAGCCTTAGAACATGATGAAGCTGTTTTTATAGGGAGAGTGGTATCAGTGCTTTATGGTTTTAGATTACAGTGAGTATTACAGGGACCATGGTGATGAATTCTTTCAATAAACTGTTTAACAGCAGCCCCTCTTCTGCTATACAACAAAAGATAAGAAAACTTCAAATGGCCAATTCTGACATGTATTCTGGTACATATTTACCTGCAATGTATAACTTTTATTTTTATTATTTATATCTTTACAGAAGCAATCTTTTGTTAAGGGATACTATGATTGGAGGAAAGAGCTTTAGTTACTGTGAAAAACAATAATTATTTGTACCCTGCTCTTTGGAATGAGCCTAGTTTATAATTGTATACTTAAAGTTTGCCTTATTTTTTTTAACCAAAGATATTCAACTTTATCATTACTGAAACATTGTTTTTAATCAGTGGATAGTGTTACATATTAAATGCCTATCTCAGCTGCTCTTCCATACCATCTTTGGACCTCAAAGCTTCTCAGATAATGCCACCTTGTTAAAGCTTGTTCATGCCCATCCCTCATAAACAGAAATGTCAACATGATCAACTACTATTTAGGTAAATAACTTAAATAAATTATTTCTTATTTTAATGAAATATACGTTCAAGTGTGGACTGAACATATATTTTGAGACTGTTAGTTTCTTGAGGACAGGGACAATATCTTGTTCATGTCTCTGTTGTCAAATCCTACTGCATCTTCAACAAATACTATTAAATCTCAGTGAATTAAACTCCAGTTAACCAAATCTGAAACAGGATTTTTGACTGGGAAAGCAAGGTACTCTTTTCACTTAAGACAGACTTTGCAAGCTGACCCTAGGACAATTGTTCCCAACCATTGACTACACATTAGAGTACCACAGATTGCCAGAGAAAATATATAGGCACCAGTTAAAATGGAATTTGAGATAATAATGAATGATGTTATTTAAGTATGGCCCGTATATCATATAGGCCATATTTGTACTAAAAGTTATTTGTTGTTTATCAAAAATTTCAATATAATTGGGCATACTGTGTTTTCACTAGCTAATGTGACAACTCTACGCCTTAATAAAATACTAGCATGAGGGCTTCACTCCAGAGATCTGGATATAATTAGTCTGGAATGGAACAGCAGTATTAGTATTTTTCAAAGGATCCCATGGTGATTTTATTATGTAGCTAGGGTTGAGTGTGACTGTTCTATGTGTTTTAACTTTGAACCTTGTTGCAATGACTTCCAAGTATATGCTTGCTGTCCTTTCCAAAGTATCTTGTGCTTTAGCTTCCCACAGGCCAACCCTAGAGAGCTGTATACCCACAGGATTTGGGTGAAGTAGGAACTTCTGGGAAGCTGTGACTTCTGCACTTCTTTAGATAAGGGAGCTTTTATTTTAGGAGTTTTTCCATATCAGAAATTTGGGGAAATGAAATGTCTCCACAGAGAAACTGGACTCCTTTTGATACCTCATGCCATTGCATGAAGCTTCAGCTGATCCTGGCATCTACATAGTTCATAAATGTGTAGCTCATCCTTGTGGGCACTGAATTCTCATAATGGGTCTCATAGGTGAGTCCCCACACTTGAGCACCTCATCTCTCAAGGATGCCCCAGATATTAGGACTAGCCTCTGCTAGTTTCCATTTCAAGTTTTGGTTGTACATGTGAGAACAGTCTAGACCTTTTAAAATTTAGTCTTTCTGATTGGAATTCAGACCAGTGTTTCTCTGTATTTCCATTTGTTCTGCTATACTTATTTGCCACGCACCAGTCTAAACACTGTTGCTTGCTATGGCTTAAAGTGGGTGATCCTCCTTTGTAAACTATACCCAGTGGAAAGATCGGGAACTCTAATGCAAGGCCCAGGTCTGGCCCTGTTTTGCTTTCAGTGGGATCTGTTGCTTCATTGGAAGATCTACAAAAAAGACACAAGTGCCATAGTACTTTTGCCACAATTGGCAAAAATTGGAACAACAGAAAGACATGACAATGTAGGGTATAAGATGTAGAGTTTTATTTTTGATATGTGCAGTTCAAAATTCTTATAGTATGATCAAACATTAAGATTTGTAATAATTGGAATTATGGAAATAAGCACAGCATTTTGAGTTCATATCTACAGAGTTTAGTTGAAAATGTTAAGTTCTCTGAAAGGAATAAATCTTGGCTCAAGATTCATAGATGTCAAATACACTAGTAAATGAGAAAGCTGGTAGAATGTTATTATAGCCAAGGTAGGAAGGAATGTCACAGAGCTATCAGTTTCTGATTATGCATAAATAATGACTATCATTATTGGGATAAGGTTTAAGCTAAAGAAATCAAAGGTTCTTCTAAGAGAATGGGGGCCATCTGAACCTGATAGGCACATGGCTTATGGAGGGAGGGCAAATATTTTAGATAATTGTAAGAATGCCATATCAGAGTTGCTCATTTAGAAAGAAACAAGATAGTATTTTAATGGATATGACCTGTGTTGGAAAATATACTGAGGTGTAGAAGCCAGAAGATGAACCCTGGCCTTTTGATAATATAAGACTTCTGTGCTGAGGGATCTGTGCAGGGAGGAGATCAGAACTTTTAGTTATGAGTTGGCATACAAAGTAATAAACCAAAGGATTAAGTGGACTGGAACATATTCCTGGATATAAACAAAACAACAACCACTGTGAGAAGCTGAGAGCTGATAGAATCCCTAAGCCTATTAGGAACAGTGATACCTAAGACTAATGAAACTAATGGCTTAAGTCAAAACAAATTATATATATATATATATATATATATATATATATATATATATATATAAATTGGGCTAGTTCTTCTGTTTTGTTAATAGAGGAAATAGAAAGGTGAGCTATGATTTTCCCCCACTGCCAAAATTCATGACAGTGATAACTATATCATATGACTAATTTGTGAAGTTAAACTTTGACAGGTAAAGATAAATTCTTTAGTATCCTCTGAAAAATGATTCCTATAACCATTGAAGGAGAATATAACATAATATAATGTTTAAAGGCAAAATTTTAAAGTTTTTTAAGGTGTATTTTATTGATTATGTTATCACAATTGTCCCAATTTTCCCCTGTTGCTCCCCTCAAGCCAGTACCCCCTTTCCCTACAGCAATCCCCCTACCTAGTTCCTGTCCATGGGTTGTGCACATACATTCTTTGGCTTCTCCATTTTCTATATGATTCTTAACATCCTCCTATTTTGTACCTACCAATTATGCCTTTATTTTATTTTAATATATTTTATTGATTATGCTATTACAGTTGTCCCATTTTCCCCCTTCATTCCCCTGCACACCCCCTCCCACCCACATTCCCCCCTTTAGTTCTTGTCCATGTGTCATAAGTTCTTTAGCTTCTACATTTCCCACACTATTCTTGCCCTCCCCCTGTCTATTTTCTACGCACCGTCTATGCTACTTGTTCTCTGTACCTTGTCCCCCTCTCTCCTCCTCCCACTCCCCTGTTGCTAACCCTCCATGTGATCTCCATTTCTGTGTTTCTGCTCCTGTTCTAGCTGTTTGCTTAGTTTGCTTTTGTTTTAGGTGTGGTTATTAATACCTGTGAGTTTGCTGTCTTTTTACTGTTCATACTTTTTATCTTCTTTTTCTTAGCTAAGTCCCTTTAACATGTCATATAATAAGGGCTTGATGATGATGAACTCCTTTAACTTGACCTTATCTGAGAAGTACTTTATCTGCCCTTCCATTCTAAATGACAGCTTTGCTGGATAGAGCAATCTTGGATGCAGGTCCTTGACTTTCATGAATTGGAATACTTCTTTCCAGCCCCTTCTTGCCTGTAAGGTCTCTTTTGAGAAATCAGCTGACAGTCTGATGGGAACTCCTTTGTAGGTGACTGTGCCCTTATCCCTTGCTGCTTCTAGAATTTTCTCCTTCATTTTAATCTTGGCTAATGTAATTA
>PVKU01015619.1:0-17630 GCA_004027475.1 Anoura caudifer | reverse complement strand
GCCACCGCATCACCTTTCAGAAGAGCAGGCGTTATAACCTAAAGGGAATGATTTCGCAAGGGAACGTGTCTTTAACCATCGAGGACGCAGCCCAGTCTGACAGTGGCACGTATTGCTGCCGGGTGGAGCACTCGGGGTGGTTTAATGATTTGAAAGTCAACATACTATTGGATGTAAAGCCAGGTGAGCTAGTCTGCTTCTTCCTTTGATCACTTCATGTGGGTGAACTGAGGTATTTACTGTGTGGTAGTCATTTTCTCTTCCTTTACTAAAGAAAGAGGAGATTCCTACACTAACTCCTGGGAAACAGAATTGCTTAATTGTGTAGAATGATGTGTTAAAAACAACTTCAATTCAAGAACATAGGCTAGAGGATCTTCCCAGTCAGTAAACTGTCTCTTAAAGCAGTGCTTTGAAAATGTTAGTTACTTCATGAAAGAGCATTCACTGTTCCACTGTGAAATATAGTGAACGAGTTAATCAAGCTGAATTTATTCAGTTTAAAAACATCTATTTTTTTCTCTGAATTTATGTCTTAGAAAAATAATGAAATGACTTTTCAGTATTCTAAAACTATGGAAAATTTCAAATATATAAATAAGCAATATTTTACATAATACTGTCAAGGAGATCTATCACCTAGTTTTCATATATATTAAGTCAATTGTGTTGCATGTATGTTGTCTAAACATATGTAGTTCAGCCCCAACCTTGGATTTCATGAAGCATAATTCATATCACAACACTGCTTGTTTAAAAATTAAAATGAGATTATTGCAATATAAAAAAACATTTGCATCCCAATAACTGTTCACCAGTTGCTTTTAAGATTTTCCTGAAATGCAACAACCTACAAGTTTACATTTCTTTTCTCTTCAGGTGGGCATCTTAAAAGCCTTCTTAAGGCTTTTTCCCCCCTAATCTCCTTCTAGTAAAGTCTTATATTGACAATCGAATACAATATTTGTGACCTTAATAAGCTGTATCTCTATTTCTTTTTTATTAAATTGGGAAAACTTTATTTGCATATTCCTGATTTTTGGACTAGGGTTATTTCTCTTAAAACGTCAAGTGAGATAAGGTCCGTTCCCGTGGAAGAACAGCTGACGCGGGGGAAGCGTAGCTGGAAGGTGGTTCAGGGAAGCCAAAGAGCTGATGAGGTGGCGCTCTCGGGACAGACGTGAGGAGGCAGCACGTGGAGAAGAGATCAGAATTACATAACTTTTGGAGTTATGAAATTATTTTGACCTGGTTAAATTTTTGAAAATATCACGGAAAGGAACTAGTAGGAGGCTTTTACAGTGCTTACCTATTCTTTAATAGGCAGGTATTTACAAGGCCACTGCTCTATCCGGTGGGAAGTGGGCACATAACTGAGATAAAGTGACCCTCTGGCTGCAATAACCTGTTCTGTGCTAAAGTTTCCTTGCATTTTTCACAGGCTCAGCTTGGTCTTCAACTTTCTGTTACAGCTTTTCCTCACCTGCTTCTATGCTTACATCTTCCTTGCTTCTTCCCAGGGAAGATATTTCCCTTTGGTAAAGGCAAGTTCATTACTATATCTGTCTTGGTTTCCTCCACTTTATTTCCTCCTTATGCTCCTTTGATGAGATTTTTTGCATGCTTGCTTTTCCCTCTAGATTAGATTTTATACACTGGAGGGAAAGGACTAGATTGTCCACTTCTTAAAGGCCTCTGACTACAGCTTAGATGAGGTCAGCAAACTATATAGCCCAGGGCCAGATCAGATTCAGAACAGGCCCACCCAGTGTTTTACAAATAAGTTTTATTGGAACAGCCAGACCCATTCATTATACCATCTGGCCTCTGGCCGATTCCACACCCACAGAGTTGAGCACCTGGCACTGAGCCCACAGGACCCCTAAAGCCTAAGCCATTTACTGTCCTCCCCTTTCCAGAAGGTTTGCTGACCTCTGCTTTAGACTGATGTCTTGGATATAGTAGAAACTCACAAATGTGTGTGGGGAAAAAAGTTTTTCCTCTTTAAGGCAGAAATTGACTTAATTCCAAATTAAACTGATTCTCTGAAAAGGAGAGCATTCGAATCAATTGTCTGCTCTCCAGTGGTGTCTTTTATAGTTAGTAGAACTGAGTTTTGAAGAATCTTCTTGTAAAAAAAAAGTGCATATTGAGAAAAATGTATATATTCTTTCTTTAAATTTATTGAGAGAGAGAGAGAAAGATTGAGAGAGAGATTAATTTGTTGTTTCACTTATTAACACATTCATTGATTGCTTCTTATATGCGCCCTAACTGGTGTTTGAACCTATAACCTTGGTGCATCAGGACAACACTCTAACCAACTGAGCAACCTTACCAGGCCTTCCTTGATCTACATTTGTGCCAGGCACTGTGTTTAGGCTTGCTTCCAGTTTCAGCTCTCTGCCTGGGTAGCCCTGAGACCTTCCTTGAGTGGTTTTGAATCCCACACCCCTCTGGTCCTATGGTCTAGTCCACCTTCTAGCCAAATGTATAAATCATCTGTGTGATTTAACGTAGGCTAGTGTGTGAGCTAATCCTCATTTAGGGTGCAGGTCTCTTCGGAGGGTATCCTCTGAAGAGACGAACTAAGTTTAATGCTATTCATTTATTTTTACCTTCCTGGCCCTAGAAACTACTTTTTAAGTTAGTCATTTACCACTGAAAGGACAATGACGGTCCAGGTTCTAGACATTTTCCCCACCTCACTGATCTTTACGAAAATGCATAAATCTGACTGGCAAGGCTGGTCTTCTTAAATTGCTTCAGTGTTCATTCCAGGTATCCTTTTCTACCTCTGAACTTCCCGAAATATGTACTTTTCAATATGGCTGTGTTTTTTGTTTGTTTTTTGGGCTTTTCTTCAAGGCCTCCTCTGCAAGAATTTCATTGACGAAGATTGGGACTCTGAGTCCAGGGGAGATTAGTGCCCCTTTCTGCCTGGGGACAGACAGTCTCTGTTGGCCGTGCGTGCATACAGGCCCAACACGAGGCTCTTAGTGTCCTGCTGCTTGATGAATCCTTGTTTTCACGTTTGTTTCTAGCTCCACCTAAGGCTACCAGTGCTCCAACATCACCTAGGGTCTCCACCTCTGCTCCTACAACTGCAGCACACACCCGGAACCGCAAGACAGGTAAAGCAATGTGTGTCTGAGGATGTAGAGCGTCCATGGCATTGTGTTAGGTCAGATGTACAATCCAGGTTGAGGGTTCTTAGGGGGCTCCAAATGAGGGTATCACAGGGTCTGTGAACCCTGGTTCATCACTACATGCAGTTTTTGTAACTTCAAGTACTTGCAGAATGAAGAGACCCATTTGTTTTTATAGTGAGATTCGTTATTAGCCAAACACCCCCAGAATAATGATCTTTGGTATCTCATGAGGATGGCATGGATTTTCCACAATGAGCCTGGGTTTAAGAAACAAATATAGGAAATGTCGGAAAAAAATGGCCATGTTAATGGGATTCCGTTCTCCCAAGGAGTTCTGAATGGAGATCCTTTCCTTGACTCCACTCCGCAGAATAAGACTGTAGTGAGGTTAATATTTACTCTGTCTCTTATGTCAGGAGACATTATCACTTAATTCTTATGACAATCCTACGCATTGTAGGTATGATTCAAATCTATTTTATAAGATACTGTCAGGTAGACACAACACCAGCTCTAATAACTGTCCATTCAATCTTGTTGCATATACCTTGTATAAGCCTTAAAGAAGACAAGTTCATTATACAATCTGGTTAGTTTTTCTCCTCTTTATTTTTCCTGTGTTTTCTTTAAATAGGTGTTTTGCATGCTTTTTCCTTCATGTTAGATTTAAAACTAGAGAAAGGAGATTGGATTGTATCTTCCTAAAAGCCTCTAACTACATCTTAAGATCAGGGTCCGGCTAACAATAGCCCCAGGGCCAGATCACATTCAAAGTAGGCCCAGCCCCTGTTTTGTAAATAAAGCTTTATTGGGACAGTCACACCCATTTATACTATCTTTTGTATGGCAACTTTCACACTGACAGAGTTGAGCAACTGCCACTGAAACAGCCCAGCCTAAACATTTACTGTCTGGCCCTTTACATCAAGTTTGTTGACCTCAGTTTTACATTAATGCCTGCATATCATAGACACAAGTATTTGTTGAAAGACAGTTTTTTCTTCTTCAAGGAAACAATTGGCTCAATTCCAAATTAAACTGGATCTCTCAAAAGAAGAGTTTTCAAGTCAGTGGTCTCCTATACAAGGGTTATCTTTTATACTTTGTAGAGTTTAGATTTAGGAAAGCTTCTTGTTAAAAAAAAAAAAAAAAGGTACATAGTGAGAAAGTGTTACACATCCTTGAACCAGGCCTTCATTGATAGGCTCCTGAGCCAGTCATTGTGATTGCGGTTAATTTTAGTTTCAGCTCTCTCTGGATGGCTCTGAGACCTTCTGCAATTGACTTGCAAATCCTGTGCCTCCTCTGACTCTGGAAAAAGTCAAAGTCATTATTACCTGTGGTCTACTCCCCTTCTATCCAAATGTATGTTGTCTAAATCCTTCTTGTGATCTAGCCAGTGGGCCTGAGCTAATCCTCTTTAGAGTAGGCTTCCTCAAGAGGGTACCCTCAGGACTGACTCAATTTAATGCTACTCTTTTGTTAAACACTTTGGGTCTGGGAGCTACTATTTAAATAAGTCTTAGTCATTCACAACTGAGAAAACTAAGACACATCCAGGTTTGAGACATTTTCTGTACCTCACAGGCGTTTATGAAGACACATAAATCAGATAGGTATGGATAATGTTTTGAAAGTATTTCCACGTTATTCTTGGGTAACCTTCTTCACCTCTGAACCTCCTGGAATATGTACTTTTCAATGCAGCTGTTTCCTTTTTGTGGGCCTGTCCTCACGCCCTCCCCTGTCAGGTTGTGGCAGAACCAGAAGAGGACCTCTGACTTCAGGGGAGATTAGTGCCCAGTCTGCCTGGGGACTGTCTCTCACTGGTTATGTTGAAGTCCAGGCCCAGCACAAAGCTCTTGTCTCCTGATGTTTGATTAATCCTTGCTTTCCTGTTGGTTTCTAGATCCACCCAAAGTCACTAGTGTTCGAACATCACCTCAGGTCTCTACCACTGCTCCTACAACTCCAGCACCAACATCGAAACTTAACACAGGTAAGCTGATGTGTCTCTGAGGCCAGAGGCCATCTAAGGAGAGGATGAAGACCACTCAGGGCATGTGTTAAGTCAGAAGTACAATCTAGGGTATGAATTCTTCCCTGGGTTCCAGTCATGGGCTTCACAGGATATGTGAACCCTCATCCCTTATTGTATGCAGGCTTTGTGCCTATAAGTATTTTCAGAGCTAGGGGGCCATGGTTTTTAAAATCAAATTCTTAAAGTTATTTATTTTTAGGCAATCAACCACCAAAATCTTTGATGTCTAATGAGGATGGTATAAATTTGGCCCCATTAAGCACAAGTTTATGAGGAAAATATAGGGAAAGCCAAAGAGAAATTGTAACGGGAAAAGACACCGGCGTTCGGGCTGCCTGTCACTACCAAACCCAATAAGCAATGACAGTGATTGAATCTTTTATGAGCGCTTTATTCAGATGGCCGGTGATCTGAGAAGATGGCGGGTTCATACCCTAACAGACCATCTTCCCTTCTCTTCCCTGGCCAGAATTTTTATAAGGGGGGTGGGGGAAGACAAACAAGGTGCGGTGAGGGCTTTGAAATTCAGGGAGGATTAGGTGAGCCGAGGCTGCAGCATTTGTTTTCTGGGCATGTTGCCCCAAGGAGGGAGGGTGGTCGTCTGCTGTCCCTGGAACAAAGGTTTGGATGTCCCCAGGAGGTAATCTTCTATCAGTGCCCCAGGAGGCCGGCTGTTTCCCAGGAGCCAGGATGCACCTTATCTGCAGTTTCTGAAACAAAAGGCTTTAACATACACATTACTCGCTCGCTAGGCTTAATAACTTTTTCCTTAAGCTAAAATTTTCCAGGTCTTGAGTCCCCTATCAAAGGGTCAGCTTAGTGAGACACTGACCTCACACAGGGCTCTGAATGGAGAGCCTGTAGTTCTCCATGAAGCCGGACCCTCCACTGAAGGATGAGATTTCAGTGAAGTTAACAATTAGTCAGTCTTCTCTGTGCCAGGGAGCATTATAAGTTTTTTTACAAGTATTATATCACTTAATTCTAATGACAATTCTACTCACTGTAGGTGTGATTCAATCCTGTTTTACAGTTGTGGGTACTGACAGGCAGACACATCACCAGCACTAACAATGATCAACTCTTTGACAACAGTTCCTTCCACTGTCTTTAGGGCTAGCACTAGAATTTTAGGTCATCATAAATTAAAATTTGATTTCCTTCACTCAGAGCATATTAGAATAATAGAATTATCTGTTTATTCTTAAAAAATGGAGGAATCAGACACATAAGGCAAAAAATTATCAACTCAGTTTTGTTTCAGATATACTGTGTGAGCCTATATAGTTCTACCCACACACTTTGCCCCACCTTGAATTTCTTGGAATTCTATCTCACATCATCACAACATTGCTTATTTAAACATAAAAATGACCCTATTGCAATTGAAAACACTTGCATCCCAATAACTGTTCACCAGTTGCTTTAAGATTTCATGAAATCCAGAAACTGGGAAGTTGACAGTTCTTCAGTCTTGATGTGGACATGCTGAGCTTTATTTGATGAAAGAAGTGTGTGTTTGAGGATTTCCTGCTTTCTAGTGCTGCTTAATAAATCTGCCCACTGAAACTTCATATTGACGGCAGAATACAAGGTCTGTGGCCTTACTAACCTGTCTCTCTCTCTCTCTCTCTTTTTAATTAAGATAAACTTCATTTTGTAAATTCAAATTTTTGGACTAGGCTTATTTCCCTTAAGGGAAGTAAGATTAAGTCGATTCAGATGGAGAAAACAGCTGACTCTGGGGAAACTATATCTGGGAGGCGATTCAGGGAAGCCAACAAATCTGATGGGATAGTGGGCTAGAGACAGACGTGAGGAGGCGGCACATAGAGAAGAGATCAAGACTGCAAAATTTTGGAGGTGTGAAATTATTTTGATCTGGCTGAATATAACATGAAGAGAAATTAATAGGAGACTTTTACAGTGCCCCCCCATATTTTTTTGCTTTTTAAAAAAATTATTTTTATTTATTTTTAGAAAGAGGGAAGGGAGGGAAAAAGAGAGGGAGAAAAACATTGATGTGAGAGTGAAACATTGATCAGCTGCCCTGACTGGGAATCAAACCTGCGCTCAATCAGCTGAGCCACAACCAGTCAGGGCATGCCTGCCAGTTCTTTAATAGGCAGGTATTTACAAGGCCACTGCTCTATCCGGTGGGAAGTGGGCACATAACTGAGATAAAGTGACCCTCTGGCTGCAATAACCTGTTCTGTGCTAAAGTTTCCTTGCATTTTTCACAGGCTCAGCTTGGTCTTCAACTTTCTGTTACAGCTTTTCCTCACCTGCTCCTATGCTTACATCTTCCTTGCTTCTTCCCAGGGAAGATATTTCCCTTTGGTAAAGGCAAGTTCATTACTATATCTGTCTTGGTTTCCTCCACTTTATTTCCTCCTTATGCTCCTTTGATGAGATTTTTTGCATGCTTGCTTTTCCCTCTAGATTAGATTTTATACACTGGAGGGAAAGGACTAGATTGTACACTTCTTAAAGGCCTCTGACTACAGCTTAGATGAGGTCAGCAAACTATACAGCCCAGGGCCAGATCAGATTCAGAACAGGCCCACCGAATGTTTTACAAATAAGTTTTATTGGAACAGCCAGACCCATTCATTATACCATCCGGCCTCTGGCCGATTCCACACCCACAGAGTTGAGCACCTGGCACTGAGCCCACAGGACCCCCAAAGCCTAAGCCATTTACTGTCCTCCCCTTTCCAGAAGGTTTGCTGACCTCTGCTTTAGACTGATGTCTTGGATATAGTAGAAACTCACAAATGTGTGTGGGGAAAAAAGTTTTTCCTCTTTAAGGCAGAAATTGACTTAATTCCAAATTAAACTAATTCTCTGAAAAGAAGAGCATTCATACCAATTGTTCTCTAAGGGTTTCTTTTATAGCTAAGAGTTGAGTTTCTTGTAAAAACAAACAAACAAAAACAGGTGCCTGGTGAGAAGAATGTATACATTGTTGATTCTGGCCTTCATTGATCTGCTTTTGTGCCTGACACTGGGTTTGGCTTAATTTTAGTCCAGCATTCTCTCTGGGTAGCTCTGAGACCTTCTGTAAGTAGTTTTGAGTCCTACACACCCTCCGACCCTGGAAAAAATTGAAGTTATTTCCTGTGGTCTAATTTACCTTCTAGCCAAGTGTATAAATTGTCCGTGTGATCTAGCATATGCTGGTGAGTTAATCCTCATTTAGGGCACAGGCCCCTTGGGATGGACTGATCTGAAGGCTGTTTATTTGGTAAACATCCTTGGCCTGGGAACTATTGTCGACATCTTAGTCATTCCCTACTGAGTAGACTAGGGCAGGCTCCGTCTCCGGACATGTTTCCCTTCTCACACATGTTGATAAGGAGATATATATGTATACTGTATTTTTTGGACCATAAGACTCACCTAGGTTTTAAAGGAGGAAAACAGGAAAAAAAATTTTGAAGCAGAAAATGTGGTAAAATATTTAATAACATAAATAACATAATATTTCATCAATGTAAGTATAAACAACTCAACAGCAGCATTAACAACCATTATTCCTCCCAAATTTGTGGGGGTCAGCGGGTGCATCTTATAGTTTAAAAAACACAGTATGTATCTGATAGGCATGGCTGGATTTTCCAAGTGCTTCAGGGTAAATCCCAGGTATCATTTTTCAACTCTGAACTTCCTAGAATATATGCCTTTTAATACAGCTGTGTTTTGGGGTTTTTTTCCTTTCAAGCCCTCCTCTGTCAGATTTTTGTGGAACCAGGACAGGAACTCTAGTTCAGGGGAGATCAGTGCCTAATTCTTCCTGGGATCAGAATGCCTCTCATTGGTTATGTTGAAGTCCAGGCCCACCACAAAGCTCCTGTCTCCTGCTGCTCGATTAACTTGCTTTCCTGTTGGTTTCTAGCTCCACCTAAGGCCACCAGTGCCCCCACATCACCTCGGGTCTTCACCTCTGCTCCTACAACACCAGCATCCACGCAGAAACTCAGGACAGGTAAACAGATGCGTTTCTGAGGCCAGGGACCTTCTAATAGGAGGGGATATGGATTGCCCAAGGCACTGTGCTCAGGCAGAAGTCAGATTCAGGGTAAGGTTTTTTAGAAGGTCTCCAAGAGAGAATTTCACCATGTCTGAGAACCCCCATCCCATATTGCATGCACCTTTTGTATAAATTTAATCAGAATGAGGAAACCCATTAGTTTTTTAGTCATATTCTCAAAGGGGTACATTATTCGCCAAAACACTCCAGACCACTGGTCTTTGGCATATAATGCAGATGGTGTAGCTTTGGCCCTGTTGAGCACAGGTTTCTGAGGAAAACATAGGGTTGTGCCAAAGAAGAAGGATCATGTTAATGGGATTCAGGCCTCACAAGCAGCTTTAGTCCACTCCGAAGCTGGAGCCTACACTTGAGGATTAGATTTCAGCGAATTTAACGTGTATTCTGTCTCCTTCGTCAGGACCCATGCCAAGTCCCGTGGAAGTTTTACATTACTTAATTTCTCATGCCCACCCTATGTACTATAGGTGTGATTCAATCCTATTTTTTTACTGCTGGGTACTGTCAAGTGGGAACATCACCACTTGTAACAACTGTCCATTCAATCTTTTTGCATAGACTGTGTGTGAGCACGTGTAGTTCCACATTGACCCTTTGCTCTGCCTTCGATTTTTAAAGCGTATCTCATAGCATAACATTGTTTGTTTGAAAATTAAAATGACCTTCTTGCAATATGAAACTATTGGCATCCCAATAACTTCACCCACTGGTGAAGTTTCAAGAAATCCCAATATCTCGGAAGTTTACATTCTTTTCCATTTGGAGGGGGACGTACAAATGGCCTTATCATTTGATGAAAAAAGTAGGTGGTACTTGGAGGTTTCCTGGGTAATGCTCTCCTTAATAAATCTCTGTTCACTAAGTTCTTATGTTGACAATAGAACCCAATACCTGTGGTCTTAATAGCCTACATCTACTTTTCTTTTACTTAGAGAAACTTTGTTTTGTAATCTCTCAAGTTATCAGCTGAGTATGTGTCTTACAAAGGCTAGTAAGATAAGGTCAGTTCAGATGGAGAAAACAGCTGACTCTGGAAATTGTATCTCAGAGGTGATTTAGGGAATAGGGAAGCAAAGAAGCTGGTGAGACAGTGGGCTAGAGACAGATGTGAAGAGGCAGCAAGTGAGGAAGAAAATGGTGATTACAGCATCCTTGGAGCTGTGAAATTACTTCGACTTGGTTGCATTTTTAAAAGTAACATGGAAAGGAGGTGGGAAGAGACTTCAATAGGTGGGTAATTACAAGGCAACTGCTATACCCAGTACAAAGTAGGTCCGTAACTGAGCCAAAGTGACCCAAAGCTTCCAAAACCAATTCTTAGCCTCAATTTTCTTGCATCTGCACAGGCTGAGTTTACTCTTCAATCTTCTCTTAAGGCCTCTCCTCAACAGCAACTACTGTTTGCTGTTTGATTAATCCTTGCTTTCCTGTTGGTTTCTAGATCCACACAAAGTCACCAGTGTTCGAACATCACCTCAGGTCTCTACCTCTGCTCCTACAACTCCAGCAGCAACACTGAAACTTAACACAGGTAAGCTGATGTGTCTCTGAGGCCAGAGGCCTTCTAAGGAGAGAATGGAGACCTCCCAGGCACGTGTTCAGTCAGAAGTACAATCTAGGGTATGAATTATTCCCTGGGTTACAAGTACGGGCTTTAAAACAATTGTCAAATTTGTTCATTATTAGCCAACCAACCACAGATCACTGATCTTTGACACCTAATGAGGATTGTGTGGATTTAGCCCAGTTGAGCACAAGTTTCTGAGGAAAATATAAGGAATGCCGAGAAGGGTCAGTTTAATGAGAGTCTGAGCTGACAAGGAGTCCAGGATGTCCATCCTTTAGTCCTCTCTGAGTTCAGACCGTGCACGTAAGGATAAGACTTAGTGAAGTTAACATTTACTCAGTCTTCTATGGGCCAGGAACTATTCTAATTTACCTTTATTATTTTACCTAATTCTTATGACACCCCTATGCACTGTAGATGTAATTCAATCCTATTTTATAGTTGTGGGTATTGACAGATGGATCACCATCTTTAACAATTGTCAACTCAATGTTATTGCATAGCACATTGTGTTAGCCTATATAGTTCTACCTATACCCCTGCAATACCATGGATTTTTGTAGCATTATCTCATATTAAATCCAAATGTTGGTTTAAACATTAACACTTTAATGTTTAAAATATTATTGCAATATGAAAACACTTACAACTTAATAACTATTCACTAGTTGGTTTAAGAATTTCATGAAATCTGTGCCCTGGCTGGTATGGCTCAGTGGATTGAGCACTGGCCTGCTAACCAAAGGGTTGCTGGTTGGATCCCACATGCCTGGGTTGATGGCCAGGTTCCCGATTGGGGATATGCAAGAGGTAACCAATCTATATTTCTCTATTACGTAGATGTTTCTTTCCCTCTTTTTCTCCCTTCCTTCCCCTCTCTCTAAAAATAAATACAAACTTTTAAAAAGAGAATTTCATGAAATCAAAAAGTCTGGGACATTTATAGTCCATCTTGATGTATAAACCCTAATAGCCTTATTACTCGGTTAAAGAAATAGGTTCTATGCATTTTCTGGTTTCTGATGCTCCTTCTAAATGAATCTCTGCCAGTTTTTTTTTTTAATTTTTTTTTTTTTTATTGACAGTAGGACCCAATATGGTTGCCTTAATAATCTGTGTTCTCTCTCTTTTTTTTTAATTGAGAGAAACTTTATTTTTTTAATCTCCCACATTTTGTCTTGGCTTTTTTTCCCCCTGAGGAGAAGTAAGATAAGGTCAATTCAGATGGAAGAAACAGCTGATCTGGGAAAACTATATCTGGAAGGCAATTCAGGGAAGTCAAAGAAGCTGCTGAGATAGTGGGCTAGAGACAGGTGTGAGGTGGCTGAAATTGGAGAAGAAATTATGGTTTCAACTTTGTGGAGTTGTGAAATTTGTATCTGCTTGAATTTTTAAAAATAACATGGAAAGGAATTAGTAGGAGAATTTTATATTGCCTCCCAATTCTTTTTTTAATTATTTATTTTATTTTTAGACAGAGGGGAGGGAGGGAGAAAGAGAGGGAGAAAAACATCAGTGTGGGAGAGATACATCAATTTGTTTACTCTCACACGTAACCAACTGGGGACCTGGCCCACAACCCAGGCATGTGCCCTAGCTGGGAATTGAACCAGCAACTCTTCAGTTCACAGGTCGGTGCTCAATCCACTGAGCTATAGAAGCCAGGGCATCTCTTAATCCTTTAATAAACAAGTCCACTGCTCTATCCAGTGTGAAGTGGGTTCATAACTGAGACAAATGACTTTTAGCTTCCAATAACCAAGTCTTTGCTTAAGTTTTCTTACACTTTTTCACAGGCTGATGTTACTCTTCAAGCTTCTGTTACGGCTTTTCCTCACCTGCATCTATTTCTGTATCTTTCTAGCTTTTTCCTGGGAGAGATATTTTCCACTGATGAAGTCTATTTCATTACACAATCTGACTATTTTTTCTCCTTTTTATTGTTTCTTATACTCATTTGATCATATTTTTTGCATGCTTGCTTTTTTCTCTAGAGTAGACTTTGAAGTAGAGGGAGGGAACAAGATTATACTTTTCTTAAAAGACTCTGACTACACCCTAGATCAGAGTCAACAAATTATATCCCAGAGCCAGATCATATTCAAAACAACCACACCAACTGTTTTATGAATAAAGATTTACTGGAATGGACATACCCATTCACTATACTGCCTGGTCCATGACTACTTTCACAACAACAGAGTTGAGCAATTGCTCCTGGGACCATAGGGCCACCAGAGCCTAAACATGTGCTATCAGGCCCTTCATATAAAGTTTGCTGACCTCCACCCTAGACTAATGTCACACATATACTAGACTCACAAATATTTCTGGAAAAAAGTTTTTTCCTCTCAAGGCAAAAATTGGCTTGATTCTAAATAAACTGGATCTCTCAAAGAAGAGCTTTCAGATCAGTGGTCTCCTGTGTCAAGTTTTCCTTTCTAGTTAGTAGACTTCAGATTTTTTGAAGCTTCTCACAGGATAAAAGGTGTCTGATGACAAAAAAAAAAAAAAAAATGTACAGATTTGATCAGGCCTTCATTGATTGGCTTTTGTGCTAGGCACTCTGTTCGGACTTAATTCTAGTTTCAACTCTTTCCCTGGGTACCTCTGAGACCTTCCGTTAAGTGCTTTGAAATCCTAAATCTGCTCTGTCATGGGAAGAGTCAAAGTTATTACCTGTTACATCTTTTAGTTAGAATCATTCACCTTTCAGCCAAATGTGTACTTGTCTCTGTGATCTGGCATATAAACGGTGTGAGTTAATCCTCATTTAGGGTGCAGGACCCATGGGGGGTATCCTCAGGACGGACTGAAATGACTGCTATGTATTTGGCAAACATTCTTTGTCTGTTTAAACTACTGTTTAAATCTTAGTCATTCAACAAGAGGGGGCAAACACAGGTCTTGGCTATAGACATTTTCCCCACCTCACCAATGTGCTTAAAGATACGTAAATCTGACATGCATGATTGGTGTTTCAAAGTGCTTCAGTGCATAACCCAAGTAACCTTTTTCACCTCTGAACCTACTGGAATATGTACATTTCAATGCAGCTGTTTCCTTTTTGTGGGCTTGCCCTCACGCCCTCCCCTGTTGGATGGTGGTAGAGCCAGGACAGGAAATCTGTGTTCGGGAGCAGTTAGTGCCCAGTTTTGTCTGGGGACTGTCTCTCATTGGTTATATGTTGATGTACAGGCCCAGTACCAAGCTCTTCTTTGTGCTGCTTGATTAATCCTTGCTTTCCTGTTGGTTTCTAGCTCTGCCTAAGGCCACCAGTGCTCCCACATCACCTCGGGTCTCCACCTCTGCTCCTACAACTGCAGCACCCACAGTGAACCTCATGACAGGTAACCTGATGTGTCTTTGAGGCCAGAGGCCTTCTAATGAGAAGATGTAGACCACCCAGGGCATGTGTGAAGTCAGAGTTACAATCTGTGTTAAAGGTTCTTTCCTTGGGTTCCATCTGGCCTCCTGTGTTTTGTGAAACTTTGTCCCACATTACATGCATCTACTGTACCTACATGTATTTTCAGAGTGAGAGGACCCATTGTTTTTTAAATCAGGTTCTCAGAGGGACTCATCATTAGCTAAATAATCCCAGACCACTGATATTGGACATCTAGTGAGGGTGATGTGGATTTGGCTCAGGTGAGCACAGGTTTTCCAGGAAAATCTAGGTCGTGCCAGAGAAGAAGGGTCAGGCTAATGAGAGGCTGTCTCCACAAGCACATCTGGGTGGAGTTCCTTTAGTCCCCTCTGTCCTCAGACCTTCCACTCAAGGATAACAAGCCCACCGCTGGTTTTGTATGAGGGTTGTATTGGAACAGCCATGTCCAATCATTACACTCTCCGGTCTGTGGCTGCTTTCACACCGACAGAGCTGAACAAGAGTCGCTGAGACCATGGACCCTCAAATCCTAACACTTACTGTCTGGCCCGTTACATAAGGTTTGCTGATACTTGCTTTACACTGATGCCTTGCATGTAATGGGCACACACAGGTATTTGTTGAAAAAAGTTTTTTTCCTGCTCAAGGCAAACACTGGCTTGATTCCAAATTATACTGGATCTCTCAAAAGAAGAACTTTCAAATCAGTGGGCTCCTATCCAGTGTTCTCTTCTATACTTAGTTAGCTTAGATATAAGAAAGCTTCTTGTAAGGAAAAAATGGTGCCTGGGGAGAAAAAAGCATACATTGCTTTTTTAAATATTTTTTAATTTTTTGAATACATTGTCCCACCTCACCAGTGTGTATAAAGATATGTAAATCTGATATGCATGGCTAATCTTTTCAAGGTGTCTCAGTGCTAAACCTGGGGAACACTGTTTTTATTCTGAACATCCAGAAATATATACTTTTGAATGCAGTTGTTTCCTTTTTATGAGCATGTTCTCAATTCTAGTGGACCAAAGATTAAGAATTCTAAATTCAGAGAAATTAGTGCCTCAGGGAGATCAATGCCCAATTCTGCTTCGGGTCAGTCTCATGGGTTGAGTTGATGTACAGGCACAGCACAAGGCTCTTAGTTTCCTGCTGCTTGATTGATCCTTGCTTTCACGTTCATTTCTAGCTCCGCCTAAGGTCACCAGTGCCCCAACATCACTTAGTGTCTCCACCTCTGCTGCTTTGACACCAGCGCACACGCAGGACATTCTGAGAGGTAAAGTGATATATTTTGGAGCTCAGAGGCCTTCTAATGAAAGGAGGTCGACCACCCAGGGTATTACCTTAAGGCAGAAGTACAATCCGGGATTAATACTCTTCCCCTGGGGTGCGTTCGTGAGTTTCACAGATCCTGACAGTCTCCATTCCAGATTACCCATAACTTTTGTACCTATAAGTATTTTCAGAGTAAAGAGACCCATTGTTTTTAAAAATAAGGTTTTCAAGGGCATTCATTATTAGCAAAAGAAAACAAAACCCCAGGCCACTTAGCTTCGATGTCTAATGAAGATCATGTGGATTTGGCTCAGGGGATCACACGCCAATCAGGAAAATTCAGGGACTGCCAGAAGACAAGGGGCAGGGCAATGAGCTCGGTCCTCACAGGGAGCTCTGAGTGGAGATCCTTTCGTCCACTCTGACCTTGGAGTCTCATCTGGAGGACAAGATTTCATTGAGGTCATCATTGCCTTTTCCCTATGCCACAGGATTTACACTAAGTTCTGTCTCTCTCTCTTTTCACTTTGCAAGTTTTTATATATTTTTAAAAATACACTTAATGTATAATATTATGTTTCAGGTGTACACCCCTGTGATTAGACATTTATGTAACTCAAGAAGTGACCACCCTGATAAATCAAGTACCCATCAGACATCATGTCAAGTTATCACAATATTACTGACTGTGTTCCCTATGCTGTACTTCACATTCCCATAACTAATCTTGTAACTAACAATTTGGGATTCTAAATTCCTTCACCTTTTTCACCTGCCCCGTATGCTAAGTTTTTTGTTTTTGTTTTTGTTTTTTTTTACAAGTGTTACACTACTGTATTCTTACGACAACCCCATTCATTGTAGGTGTGATTCAGTCCTATTTTATAGTTGTTGGATCCTGGGCACAAGGTCTAAATTCATTGTTTAAAGGCATGTGGATAGAAAGTGGTTGAGTCAGGATTCTGTCTCCATTAATTTGAATTTGGGGCCGTAGTTATAACTACTGGATCATGCCTTCTAACATGAGCACTGACTGAGGTTACATTAGGATGAGTTTGCCCTGATCTGACACCCTCGCTGAAAAAGCCTTTATATAATTTACCCTGCTTTCTTCATGTCAGTCAGTGACTTACACAGTTTTGCTTCAAGTATTCTTTACTATTATGTAGCATAGAAATAGAAAAAAAAATGCTATTTGTATAATGATATGAGATTTCAGGGATTTGGGATGTATTGCATTTTTTTTTCAATTTAGGCTACATGGTTCACACTTAAAATTTCTGGTAGTTGAGAGTTCAGGTGTAAAACAAATGGTGATAACTCCGCTGATGAGTAGGGAAATAGCTTGATCTCCCGAGGACCAGTTTAGTTTCAAACTTTCTACTTGTATGATTAGAAAGATAACTTTCAGTGAAGAGTCTCAAAGCCTTCACAACCCTCTGACTCCTTGAGGTGGTCTAGATTCTGAGGAGTAAAGAGATGTCACAACCTCATAGCCAGAAATTTCCGATGGGACATATTGATTTTCCTTGACTCCCACTGAACCATATGTATGTTTACCAGGAAGGACCCTGAAGCATTGGGCTATGAGCTAACTTTGGAAGGAGAGGGCTTTAAGGTTAAACTGGGATTTTAGAGTCATAAAAGATTGTAGAAACCAGCTTTGTGTATACTAAGGCAACTGAACATACTAGAGAATCTGTTGACTTTCTCATATTGATTTGTACTTAGTTTGACTTAGTGTGTGCTTGCAAAAGTGTGAGGATTAGTGGACAAGGTTTAGTGAACATACATGAGTTTTTGACTTCATTTAAAGCAGAGAGTCAGAAGAAGAAAACACACATGTGACCTCCTGGGGAATAGTAATTGTATTGTTAACTGAATTGAGCCCTATCCTTATTGTGATAGTTTCATAAGGAGTTGGAGTTTAGAGGTGAGCTTTACAGCACAAGAAGGAGGTGAACACTGGAGCTAATTCAATGCAGAGACATTTTCCTTTACACCCGCCTCCTGCCTGTCCTCAGTGCCTCTACACATGCCGGTTTCCTGAGATACTCATGGAATTGTTGGGTGTAAGGTTACAGGAGCAGGTGAGAAAAGAAGGGCCCACAAAGAACCAAACTGGGGGATGAAGTTAAGGTCAAGAGGTCTTG
>PVKU01015618.1:0-17620 GCA_004027475.1 Anoura caudifer | reverse complement strand
CCTTGTTCAGCATTCAGTTTTCTCTGGCCCACTGTCCTCAGAGGTGTCCCTAGATTCTCTGCCCAGGGACCCAGGCGCGAACTGTGGTCACGCGCCCACAAGCCCCGATGTTCTCTGAGTCTTCCTTGCACAGGTTCCAACTGTCCCACCGACACGGTTCAACCCCTATGGTGCCCAGCGACTGCGCGCCCTGTCCCGCTGGGTCTCCCTGGGCGCGCTAATGCACCGATCCCCTAGCCGCTGTTTACAATGTTGCGCGGGTGCAGACCAAGGAGCTTCCGGGTCCCTGCTTGGCTGATCAGGGAGCGGCTGGTTTTTCAATGTCGTGTGGGCGCCCACAAGCCCCGATGTTCCCTGAGTCTTCCTTGCACAGGATCCAACTGTCCCACCGACACGGTTCAACCCCTATGGTGCCCAGCGACTGCGCGCGGTCTCCCTGGGCGCGCTGATGCACCGATCCCCTAGCCGCCGTTTACAATGTTGTGAGGGAGCAGACAAAGGAGCTGCCGGCTCCCTGCTTGGCTGATCAGGGAGCGGCTGGTTTTTCAATGTCGTGTGGGCGCAGACCTAGGCGTGCTCCCGCGTTTGATTCTCACGGGGCTATGAGATCTTAGCTCCTGTCTGTGAGATTTCAAGCGACCAGGTTTATGCTGGCGTGCCAGGGAGCTGACCAGGGAGCGATGTCCCAGCTCCCTCCCCTGAGACCTACGGCCAGCCCTGGCCCGGTTTCTCAGCCCCCACCCTGGTCTCCGCACTGCCGGAGTACTCTCCTTACCGTCCGGTTTTTCAACGTCTACTGCAATTTTCGATAATCTGTTTTCAAATATGCTGTGTTTCTGGTGTCTGTTTGCTGTGCTGCTTTGAAAAATGTCCCGGTTTAAGACCTATGTGTGGGAGGCAAAGAGATGTGCGTCCTCTTACCATGCCGCCATCTTCTCTCTCCAGAATAGTTCTAATTTCTCCACATCCTCTCCAACACTTATTTTTTTTAGTTTAATAATATTCATCCTAACAGGTATGAGGTGATATCTCATTGTGATTTTCATCGGCATTTCCTTGAAGATTAGTGATGTTGAGCACTTTTTTTATATTTCTGGGGGTGTATTTGTATATTTTGTTTGGAGAAATGTCTTTTCAAGCAGTTTTCTCATTTTTACATTGGCTTATTTTTTTAAATTTTGAGTTCCAGAAGGTTCTTATATATTTGTGATATTAACCCCTTTTCAGGGTGATAGTTGGCAAGTATTTTTCTTCCATTCTGTAGGATTCCTTTTCATGCTTGTTTCTGTTGCTGCACAGAAGCTTTAGTTTGATGTAGGTATTATTCCTGCTTGATCATGTTATATCATCTTTTTAATGTGCTGTTGAATTTTGTTAATATTTTGTTGAGAAGGGGAAGGGTCATCAAGGAACAGGTATAAAGGACCCATGGACAATGAAAAGGTGGGGGAAGGATTGAATGTGGGAGGTGGGCGTGGTGGGTAGGATGAGAGAGAGTAATGGGAGGAAATGGGAACAACTGTAATTAAACAATAATAAAAAATAAAATAAATGAAAAATGTCCAGAAAAAGAAAAAATAAAAATCAATAAGTAAAAATATTTAAAAAATAGCTCCATTTTTAGTTTCCTGAGGAAATTCCATACTGTTTTCCACAGTGGCTATACCAGTCTGCATTCCCTCCAACAGTGTACTGGGGTTCCCTTTTTTCTACAACCTTGCAACCACTTGTTTGTTAATTTGTTTATGTTGACCATTCTGACTGGTGTGAAGTGGTATCTCATTGTGGTTTTAATTTGCATCTCTCTGATGGCTAGTGATGTTGACCATCTTTTCATATGTTTCTGGGCCCTCTGTATGTCCTCCTTGGAGAAGTGTCTATTCAGGACCTTTGCCCATTTTTTAATTAGGTTGTTTGCCTTCCTGGAGTGGAGTTGTGTGAGTTCTTTATACATTTTGGAGATCAAACTTTTGTCTGAGGTATCATTTGCAAATATATTTTCCCATACAGTTGGTTCCCTTTTTGTTTTGCTGATGTTTTCTTTAGCTGTGCAGTTTTTTATTTTGATGAAGTCCTGTTTGTTTACTCTTTCCTTTATGTCCCTTGCTCTAGGGGGCATTTTGGTGAAAATATTGCTGCGTGGAATATCTGAGATTTTCCTGCCTATGTTCTTCCCTAGGACTTTTATGGTGTTGTGACTTATATTTAAGTCTTTTATTCAACTTGAGTTTATTTTTTGTATGGTGTAAGTTGATGGTCAAGTTTAATTTTTTCGCATGTAGCTGTCCGGATCTCCCAATACCATTTGTTGAAGAGGCTATTTTTACTCCATTTAATGCTTCTGCTCCTTTTGTTGAATAATATTTGACCATAGAGATTCAGTTTTATTTCTGGGCTCTCTACTCTGTTTCATTGATCTCTGTGTCTGTTCTTATGCCAGTACCAGACTGTTTTGACTTGAACAACAGTAAAAAAATTTTTTAAAAAAATAAAATAAAATAACATCAAGAATATTTTGTTGAGAATTTTGCACCTATATTCATCAGGCATATTGACCTACAGCTTTCTTTCTTGCAGTGTACTTATCTGGCTTTGGAATCAGGGTAATGATGGCCTAGTCAAATGAGTTTGGGAGTGCTTCCTCCTCTTCATGTTTTTGGAAGAGTTTGAGAAGTGTTTGCATTAATTTTTCTTTAAGTGTTTGGTAGAAATCACTAGTGAATCCATCTGATACTGGTCTTTTCTTTGTTGGGAAGTGTTTGATTAACGATTCAATCCCCTTCTTATTTATTTAGATTTTCTATTCCTTCATGATTTATTCTTAATAGGTTGTAGGTTTGTAAGAATTCATCCATTTCTTCTAGGTTATCTAATTTGTTGGAATATAATTATTTTAATAGTCTCAAGATTCTTTGTATTTCTGTGATATCAGTTGTACTTTCTCATTCATTTCAGATTTTATTTATTGAATCTTTATTTTTTATCTTAGTTAATCTAATTTAAAATTGGCAATTTTGTTTATCTTTTTGAAGAAATAACCTTCAGTTTCATTGGTCTTTTCTGTTGTTTTCTGGCTCTAATTTATTCATTTCTGCTCTGATCTTGGTTCTTTTCTTCTTTGTTCTCACTTTGGATTTAGTTTGTTTCTTTATTATTTTAAGGCATGTTTCCTCTATAGCCACTTTGTTGGGAGTTTTTATCATACATGGACATTGAATTGCTTTGTCCATTTCTTTTTCTGCATCTAGGAAGATGAACATATGATTTTTTATTCTTGGTTTTGTTGATGTGATGTATTACATTGCTTGATTTATAGATGTTGAACCATCCCTGAATTCCAGGAATAAATTCCACTTTCATCATGGTGGATATTTCTTTTAATGTATTAGTAGATTTGGTTTGCTGATATTTTGTTGAGAATTTTTACATGCATATTAATGAGGGATATTGTCCTGTAATTTTGTTTTTTTGTAGTGTCTTTGAATGGTTTTGATTCCAGGATAATGCTTGCTTTGTAGTGTGAATTTGAAGTGTTCCTGCTTTTTCAATATTTTTTTTGAATAGTTCGAGAATGGTATTAATTCTTATTTAAATAGTTGGTAGAATTCACTTGTGAAGGCTTCTGGTCCTGGAGTTTTGTTTGTTTGGAAATTTTTGGTTACCACTTCAATTTCATTTCTAGTAATCAGTCTATTTAGATTTTCTTTTTCTTCCTGGATTAGTCTTGGAAGATTGTATGTCTCTAGAAATTTATATTTCTCCTAGGTTGTCCAATTTGTTAGCAAATAATCATTCATAGAAGTCTTTTATCATCTTTTGTTTTTCTGTGGTGCCAACTGCAACTTCTCTTTTGTTTCTGATTTTATTTATTGGGCCTCTCTCTTTTTTTATAATGAGTTTTGTTTAAGGTCTGTCAATTTTGTTTATGACTTCCAATAACCAGTTTTTAGTTTCATTGATGTTTTCTATTGTATTTTAGTCTCTATTTTGTTTATCTTCTTTGATCATTTTTTTCTTCCTTCTACTTTCTTTGAGTTTTATTTATGATTTTTCTAGTTGCTTTAGGTGTAAAGTTAGATTGTTTATTTGAAAATTTTTTTGTTTCTTGATGTAGGCCTATATTACTCTATACTTCCCTCTTAGAACCACTTTGGCTGTATCCCATAGATTTGGGAAACTTCTGTTTGCATTTTCATTTGTCTAGAGGCAGTTCTTAATTTTCTGTCTGATTTTCTCTTTGATCTATTTGTTATTTAGTATCACATTGTTTAGTTTCCATGTTGTTTGTGTTATTTTCAGTTTACTTCCTATGGTTGATTTCTAGTTTCATACCATCATGGTCAGACAAGATGCTTGATATGAATTCAATCTTCTTGAATTTATTGAGACCTTTTTTTGTGGCTTGTTATGTAATCTATCCTGAAGAATGTTCTTGCTTTTTTAACTTTCCAGGTTTTTATTCTCTGTGTGTGTAATTTTTATAGAAACTGGATAAAATTAATTTTGTATTTTACTTTTGTCTTTGTGTATTTACCATATCATTAAAAAATCTTCAAATATGTAATTTTTAATGGCTTCATATTATTCTACTGTACAGATATGTTGTAATTTATTTAAATACTTTTCTAGTTTTAGATATTTAAATTGTTTTATTTAAAGTACATAAATATATGAATGGCTGTGTGCACTTGAAAAGAATATGTATTAAGTGTTTTTGGATGAAATGTTCTATAAATTAGTTAAGTCTATCTGGTCTAATGTGATGTTTAAAGCTATTGTTTACTTATTGATTTTATATTGTTATTATTGTATTACTATCATTTCTCTCTTTATGTCTGTTAATATTTGCTTTATGATCTTAGTTGCTTCTATTTGGGTACATAGATGTTTATGATTGTTATATCCACTTCTTGGATTGACCTGTTTATCATTTTATGATGCCCTTTCTTTGTCTCTTTTTCCAGACAGACCTTCTATTTTGTCTGATAGGAGTATTGCTGCCCAGCTTTCTTTTCATTTCTATTTTCATGGAATATATTTCTTTCATCCCTTCCCTTTAAGTCTGTGTGTAAGTCTTTCAATCTGAAAGGAGTCTTTTGTTGGCAACATATAGATGGGTCTTCTTTTTATCCATTCAACCACCCTATGTCTTTTGATTGGAAAATTTAGGATATTTCCATTTAAAGTAGTAATTGCTAGGTATGTACTGAAAGCCATTTGTTAATTGTTTTTTTTTGGTTGCTTTTGTAGTTCTTTATTCCTTCCTTCTTCTCATGATTTCTTCCCTTGTGGCTTGCTGATTTTCTTTAGTGTTTGTTTTTGTTCCTTCTGTTTGTTTATTTTTTAAATAAAAAAGTTATGTTTTGTTGGTTTTGGGTTTGTGGTTAGCATGAGGTTCATGTATATCAGTCTATATGTATAATGGTCTATTTTAAACTGATAGGTGTTTAAGTTCAAATGCACTCTAAAAGCACTACATGTTTACTCTTTCTTCCATGCTTTATGTTTTTGGTGTCATATTTCAGATATTTTTATTTTGTGTATCCATAACTGCTCATTGTAGTTATAATTGATTTTGCTACTTTTTTCTTTTAACTTTCACACTAGCTTTTTAAATGGCTGATTCACTGTGTTTATTATGTTTGCCTTTACCAGTGAGATTTTTAAAATATATTTTCTTATTTCTTGTTATGGCCTTTTCTTTTCTGCATAAAGAAAACCCTTTAGACTTTGACCAGGTAGCCCAGTTGGTTAGAGCATTGTACCAATATGCCAAGGTTGTGGGTTCAATCCTGGTCAGGGCACATACAAGAATCAACCAATGAATGCATCAATGAATGAAATAACAAATCGATGTTTCTCTGTCTAAAATCATTAAATAAAAAATTAAAAATAAAAGAAAGAAAACCCTTTAACATTTTTTATAAAGATGGTTTAGTGGTTATGAAATCCTTTAGTTTTTATTTGTCTGGGAATCTCTTTCTCTATCCTTCAATTTGGATGATAACATTGCTGGGTAGAGTATTCTTAGGACTTTTTTCTTTTACACTGTAAGTATATCCTGCTACTTCCTTTGGGCAGTAAAGTTTTTGCTGAGAAATCAGCCACTAACCTTATGGGGTTTCCATTTCCATTGTATATGACTAGTTGTTTTTCTCTTGCTGCCTTCAAGATTAACTTTGGCCATTTTAATTACAGTATGTCTTGGTGTGGGTCTCTTTGGGTTCACCTTGTTTGGAATATCTGTGCTCCTTGAATCTGGATGTGTATTTCCTTCTGCAGGTTAGGATTTCTTTTTAGCCATTATTTCTTTAAATAAACTTTATGCCCTTTTCTCTGTCTCTTCTCCTGGGATCCCTATCATGTGAATGTTACAGTGCTTGATGTTGTCCCAGAGGTGCCTTAAATTGCCCTTGTTTTAAAAGTTCTGTTTTCTCTCTACTGTTCTGATTGGTTGATTTCCACTATTCTGTCTTGCAGGTTGCTAATCCATTCTTTTGTATTATTTGATCTGCTGATTGGATCTCATTACATTTTCTAACTCTGTTGAAATTATCATGGAATTTCTGTATTCTACTCTCAAGTTTGGTGAGCATCCTTATGACCATTACTTTGAACTTTTTTTCCCAGGAAAATCACTTATTTTGTTTCATTAGGGTTTTCTTCCTCTTTCTTCATTTAGAACATATTCCTATGTCTTCTCTTTTTGTTTGACTTTCTGTGTTTGTATAAATTAGATGAAACAGCTATCTTTCAAAATCTTGAAAAAGTGACCTTGTATAGAAACAACCTCTGTGTAGACTATTTATGGAAGGTTTTGCCAAGCCAGTTTTGGCCAAGGTGGGCATGTGTGGCACCTGGGGAACTGGCTCTCTGGGGCTGGAGCTGGCTTCAGATTGGGTGGCCTTGTGGACATGCATATACAGCTATGCCCTGATTGTCTGGGGACAAAGTGAGCTCAAGACAGCATTGCCAGAAACATGCTATGGAGGTCAGCCAGACTCCTGGATAGAGCTCCTATCTATACTACCTAGGTAGAGGGAGAATGTAAAGAACAGCACTCACAGGCACATTATTTCATAATGCTTCTGGAGATCCCCAACTTTCTTTATGCAATCTCACTTTTTGTTTGTTGTACAGAGCTGGTCAGCCAGCCTTCAGCCTGTAGGTATATATTCAGTGTGTTCATGGGAAGAGGCAAGTTCAATAACATTCTGTGCTGCAATCTAGGACCCACCTCAGAGAAACCACTTGAGAGTACCATTTATATTAGCACCAAACCATTAAATACTTAGGTGTAAATCTTACACAATGTATGCGAAGATTTATATCTTGATAATCACAAAATACTGATTGAAGAAATCATAGACAACTAAAGAAATGGATAGATATAACATACATGGATTAGAAGTCTCAATATTGTAAAGATGTTGACTCTCCCAAAACTTATATAATCATTTAATACAATTCCAATAAAAATTCCAAAGAGATTATTTGGTGTGCAAATTGATATTTTGATTGTAAAAGTTATATGTAAAGTAAAAAACTACAAAAGCAAATTTATTTTTTGAAAGTGAAGACAAAATAAGATGACTAACATTGCCTGCTTTCCAGACTCACTATTAATAAATATAATTAGGAGAGTGTTGTATTAGAAAAAAAAAGATAGAAATATAGACCGGTATAGAGAGCATAGAATAAATAGCATATAGAGTCCAGAAATGTATTCACTTATATGTCATCAATTGATTTTTGACAACGGTACAAAGACAATTCAGTGGATAATGTCTTTGCAATGATCAGTGCTTCAAAAATTAGTTCCATATGCAAAAAACCCCTGATGTACAGTGGAGCTCACACTGTAAACAAAGGATCGTGTACCTAAATATTTGTATGAATACTGACAAACTTTCCCTAAATCTTGTTTCATGGAGTTACAGAAATCTGAGTGCAGGAATAGAGGAGTATGTAGTGACCAGAATGGAGACGAAGTGCTATTAGGTTAGATCTATTAAAGCTGTTTGAAGTCAGCATGGAGTTGGTTACTGTAGCTGTAGCTGGATTAAGGGTGAGGTTGAAGAATGGAGAATGGTGTGCAAGAAGTGTCCCAGGAGAACTTCTCCCAGAGGATGTAACAATGGTTTCATTGAATCAGAAGTTCAGCTGGATACTTGGACATTTTGTAGTTCTTATGTGAACCAACAAAGATTAGGGTTGTGATTCTGCCTGGGGTGGTGATTTTGATTACCAAGGGAAAACTGGGATGCTCTACACAACTAGATCAGAGAGGGCCATGTGTGAAATTTTGTGGAATTCACGTGTTACAACTTAGTATTGCCATCTCTAATAATAAATATTAATGAAAACTATAAAACCCAATAAAGCAAGGCATATGAAAATGCATATTCTCTAGAAATAAAGGTATGCAAAATATCTTGGTGTAGAGAACCCTGTCCAGCTAAGATGATGGCTGAGGAGAACATGGAATGTGTGGTGAAAGAAGGAGTTGTAAATGTCAACCATGGGCTTGCGATCAACTGTAACAAAAGGAGAGCTGTAGACAAGGATCAGTCTGGCACATATGTATGGTAGTAGAGATGATGGTGGCAGCAGGCATATTAAGGTTTTCTTAGAGAGGTAAGGGAATAGACGTACCTCAGTGGGATTCAAACTGGATTTCCTTATCGATCTAGGCTTGAGGAAGATTGAACATGAGCTGGGAGAATTTGTCTTTTCCCTTACTCTTGTCTCTTCTATATACATGCATACAGTTGGGTCATAGAGATCTAATACTTGTTTGCTGCAAATGTATCTTTCCCCTTGGGTGTCCTTTTGGAGAACTGGGTTATAGTGAGAGATTCTACCACCCTGAGAATCTTTCCAAAATATGTGTCTTTTGTGGCACTTTGCTTAAAGAACACTGATTGCTTCTAAATGCCCACCAGGTAAGGCCTCCTGCGTTTCTAGGATCATTTAGGATATTTCCACTCAGGTCCCTGTAGTTTTCATGTCTTCTCCAACCACCCTCCTCTACCACCTCTGAAAATTAGGCTTCTGCCCTACAGGACTACTGTCCATTCCCTAAGCAAGCAGTGTTTAAGCATCCATACACAGGCTTCTCCATATTCCACCTCCTCCCCATCCCAGACATAGTCCAGTGTGGTCAGTAACTACAATCAGTCACTTTTAAAAAAGATCCTGAGAGCATTTGTCTTGGAGATCCTTGGTAATTACTTTGTTTTTAATGAATTCCTCCAGGATCTAGCCTGCTCTTGGATCCAAGGCTCCTGAGACCAAAGGAGGTCTCTAGATTGGGAGATGTGAGAAGGGATGTTGCAGCACAGGTGACAAGTACAGAGGCTGTTACTTCACATGCCTTAGTGAATAAATGGGAACAAGATCTCAGACCAGGGTCCTGGAACCACCATCAGGCAGACTGGGTAAGTTGGGCAGAGGATGAATGAGCTGGTCTGTCAGGGTCCTTCCTACTGGAGGATCTTAATTCCCAGGCTGTGTGATGTTTGGCTGGGGAGTTTTCAGGTATGATATTCCTCCACTTCTCCGCCTCCCAGGATTTCCCCAAATTCTAAAATATTTTGATTAATACTGTGGCAGAGTAGCTCATTGATTAGAGCATCATCTATATGTGCTAAGGTTGAGGGTTCAATCCCTGGCCAGGGCACACACAGAATCAACCAATGAATGCATCAATAAGTGCAACAACAGTGTTCTTCTCTCTGTTTCTCTCTTTCTCTCTCCCTCCCTCCCTTTCTTTCTAAAAATTCAGTAAAAGAAATAAATATAAAATATTTTGATTTATGTCCATCAGTTACAATCTTTTAATTAATAATAGCATTCACAAATATCACTTCCTATGGAATGTATTTCAACAATATAATATAATTTTAATATAATGACAGTTTTGAGGTAGGCTTTAATGCAACAGTTCCAGCCCTTGCTTTATTTTAGAACCACCCTGAGCTTTCAAAACTTTTGCATGGGCCACATCTCACCTATTGTGATTGAATTTATCTGAGGAAGATGAGTGATCTTTATTTTTAATAGTATCACATATAATTGCAGCTCACTGTGACATCCCTAGACAACAAGGATGGGCATCAACACAGTGCTACTTTAAAAAGTAGCCACTTCTTATGTGATCAGAATCAGTGTTTTACTAGAACTCCCAGGTGATTTGCATGGACATTAATTTCAGAAGCACTGCCTATGTGATTTTTCATGTGCAATCAGGCAGAGAACTACTGACTTACTGGGTGAAGAAGATGAGAGGCTCATTGCATCATCAGTGGTAGCACCTTCAAGTTCTGCCTCCTGTTTGTCATCTCCAGTCATACTATTTTCACAGGAGTCGGGTCCTTTTAATCTACCTGGTAAGCAAAATTCAGAGAAACCAGGTATATGGTTTTCCCTGGATGTTTTTCTACACTGTATCACTAGTACATAGAGTCCAAGTGTGAGAACTGTTACTATGGCTGGATCGAACAGCATCAAGGGTGAAAATCCCAGCAAATGGATTCAGTTTTGTCCTTATTGAAAGAGCCTCTCATACCTCTCAGTGCTTCTCCTCTGCTTTCTCTGCTTTGAGGCACACTAAGGTGCCTTAGAGTGCTCCAGAGAAATACAACCAATGGGAGATTATCTATCTACCTACCTACCTACCTACCTACCTATCTTTATTTTCTATACTAGTGACAGGACTAGTGAATCTGAGGTACCCTAACATTTTCCATGGGCACAAAATTACATTAATAAATACTATAATCAAGTGTCATATTTATGACACTAAATGGTTGAGGCTAGAGACTTTTTGCTCTGTGAAAATGTAGCAGGAATAGTGACTTTTACTTGAAAGGACTCCTGCTTCCTTTAAAGTTGGAGAAGTGCATGTCTCAGCCTGAAGCACAGCCCATAAATATTTGTGAAACATGGACCACATGGAGGCATTGCACAAGGTGCAGTTGAAGAGACATGCCTTTCCTGCATGGATCTTACAATCTGGCAGGGAAGACAGCTATGAACAAATAATCCCAATGGGGACAAGCACAATGTGCCATGAAACACAGCAGTGGTGCTCAGCTGTGGGGAGACAGAGAAGGTTTAGCTTAGTAAGTAACGTATAACATACCTGCAAGATAAGTAAGGGAAAGCCTGGTGAAGGGGGTGCAGAGATAGGAAGATGTTAGGCAGGAGGAAAAGTAAGTGCAGAAAGGTGGAGGCAAAAAATGGTCACATTGAAGTCCAGCATTACTAGAGAGAGGTATGGGAGTGTATTGTGGGGCCAGACAAAGCTGTGGTGGTAGAAAGGGTCAGGCCATGAGCACTTCTTAATTTAAATATATATAGGAAAATGATCGTGAAACATTGTTAAGTGAAAAAGCAGTTGATAACATTGTGATTGTATCATCTATTTGCATAAAAATTCATTTGTAGAAATTTTATATTTTGATCCTCAATGTCAATATCTGAAGTCCTTGGGAATGAGTCTGTTGTTTCTTGTTTCTACTGATTCACAAAAATAAATATAGTTGGTTTGCAGTATTATATTAGTTTCATGTGTATAATACAGTGACTTGACATTCATATACCTTACAATGTGATCACCACACAGTCCAGTAGGAATCTGTCATTGTGCATAGTTTTCACAACATTATTGGCTATATTCCCCTTCACTGGATGGGTAAAAAAGATGAAGCATGTTTTTGAAGGGAATTTTCCTGTATCTTAAGAACAATGGGGATCCATGAAGACTTTAGGGAGAATGTTGATCAGGTTTTCATCTTAGAATGCTGCAGTGAGACTGAAAGTATTTAAGAAGTAAGGTTCCAGAATAAAGCAGGAATAAGAATGAAGAGCTGTTTCAATAGTATAGACAATAAATGAAGTCATTTGGTTTAGGATAGTGAGAGTTGAGGAAAGAAATGGATGAATGAGAATTAAGTGGCAGAATCTATCGGAATTGCTCACAGATGGATGTTGACGATGAGAGACAGATGGGAATGAAGGAAACTCTCAGCTTTCTGACTGGAGAGCCTGGAACTCTTTCAATGAGATGTGGAGAAGTAGAGGAGGGTCGGTTGGGAGTGCGGCAGGGTGAGATGGTAATTTTCTTTTGGGATCTGTTAAACTTAAAATGCCTATGATAGCCCTGGCTGCTGTGGCTCAGTTGGTTGGAGCATTGTCCCATACCCCACAAGGTTGGGGGTTCCATTTCTGGTCAGGGTACATAACTAGGTTGAAGGGTTCAATCCCTCATTGGAACACATATGGGAAGCAATCTCTCTCTCCCTTCCTCCCTTCCCTCCCTCCATTTCACTCTAAAATCAATAAACATATTATAAAAAATTTAAATGCCTATGATACATCCAAGGAAAGATAATCATTAAGCAACTGAATATCCCTTTTTATAGGTAAGAGAGACATCTACATCTGAGGCTTAAAGGGTAATTTAAGTCTTTGGAGTAGATAAGTTTTTCTGGGCAGTATGTATGTATAGGATTATAAGAGAACAGTGATTAGGAAAAAGCCCAGAGGAACATCATGTAAGATATTGATTGAGCAGCAGAGAGTCATAGTTACTGAGAGGGTTTGGCCAGGCAGATATGAGGAATACTGATTTACATTGTGTGTCCCAGAAGCTAATGGAGAAGATTGTTTTAAATAAGTTGGAACATTGTTATATATGAAAAGGAAGTAAAAAAATAAGTCATTTTTTAATCATAGAAGTTCTGATTATAGAAATTTGGAGAATAGAGATTATAATTATTGTAAAAAGGTGATATAAAGAGTTTTTGTAGAGTGCAGAAAATACCATCTTAGAAATGTACTCATTTTTAAATTCAAATTTCAATGGACACTATCATTTCTTTCTAAAGATACTGGAGACAGCTATGGCAGGAAGGAATCAAACCATCATCACAGAGTTCCTTCTTCTGGGACTGCCCATCGAACCAGAGCAGAAAAACCTGTTCTATGCCTTGTTCCTGGCCATGTATCTTACCACAGTCCTGGGGAACATCCTCATCATCATGCTTATTCACCTGGACTCTGACCTCCACACACCCATGTATTTCTTTCTCAGTAATTTGTCTTTCTCTGACCTCTGCTTTTCCTCTGTCACAATGCCCAAGTTGCTGCACAACATGCAGAGTCAAGTCCCATCCATCCCCTATGCAGGTTGCTTGGCCCAAATGTACTTTTTCCTGTTTTTTGGAGACCTGGAGAGCTTCCTGCTTGTGGCCATGGCCTATGACCGCTACGTGGCCATCTGCTCCCCTCTGCACTATGCCACCATCATGAGCCCCAAGCTCTGTGTTTCCCTGGTGGTGCTGTCCTGGGTGCTGACCATGTTGCATGCCCTGTTACACACTCTTCTCATGGCTAGATTGTGTTTTTGTGCTAACAACAAGATCCCCCACTTTTTCTGTGACATGTCTGCTCTGCTGAAGCTGTCCTGCTCTGACACTCGAGTTAATGAGTTGGTGATATTTATCATGGGAGGGCTTATTCTTGTCATCCCATTCCTACTCATCATCACGTCCTACGCACGAATTGTGTCCTCCATTCTCAAGGTCCCTTCCACTAGAGGCATCTGCAAGGCCTTCTCCACCTGTGGTTCCCACCTATCTGTGGTGTCACTGTTCTATGGGACAGTTATTGGTCTCTATTTATGCCCATCAGCGGATAACTCTTCTGTTAAGGAGACGGTCATGGCTATGATGTACACTATGGTGACCCCCATGCTGAACCCCTTCATCTACAGCCTGAGGAACAGAGACATGAAGGGAGCTCTGGGAAGAGTCTTTTGTAAAAAGATATTTTCTTGTTATATATGATTATACATAATTTTATTCAGTAGGTATACACATATTGATTTATTATTCCAGATATTTTTCCTTACCATGTTAATGTGAGTTAAAATGATATGCCACATAATTGTTCAGTATATTAAACAGATGAGTTGGAACTTCACAGGTGAACTAGGTAAGGAGGTCTTTGTGACACCTGGCTAGGCCTTCCCCTTTGTCTTCCATAGGGGACCTTGGAAAAGCATGGTTTAAGCATCATTTGACATCAGAGAGATGCAAATTAAAACCACAATGAGATACCACTTCACATGGGGCAGAATGGCCATAATAAACAAATCAACAAACGATAAATGTTGGAGAGCTTGCAGAGAAAAGGGAACCCTGGTACACTGTTGGTGGGAATGCAGGCTGGTGCAGGCACTGTGGAAAACAGTATGGAATTTCCTTAGAAAACTAAAAATGGAACTGCCTTTTGACCCAGCAATTTCACTGCTGGGATTATACCCTAAGAACCCTGAAACACCAATCAAAAGAATCTATGCACCCCAATGTTCATAGCAGCACCATTTACAATAGCCAAGTGCTGGAAACAACCTAAGTGCCTATCAGTTAATGAGTGGACCAAAAAATTATGGTATATTTATGCAATGGAATACTATGCAGCAGAAAGAAAAAAGGAGCTCCTACCCTTTGCAACAGGATGGATGGAACTGGAGAGTATCATGCTAAGTGAAATAAGCCAGGCAGAGAAAGACAAATACCATATGATCTCACCCATAATTGGAACCTAATCAACAAAACAAACAAGCAAGCAAAATGTAACCAGAAACATTGAAATAAAGAACAAACTGACAGTAACCAGAGGGGAGGTGGGAGGGGTAATGGGGAGAAGAAGGGGAAGGGTCATCAAGAACATGTATAAAGTACCCATGGACAAAGCCAAAGGTGGGGTAGGATGGCAGGTGGGAGGTAGGATGGCAGGGGGTTGGTGCAGAGGGTGAGTGTGGTGGGGGGAAAATGGAGACAACTGTATTTGGATAACAACATAAAAATAAAAATCTGCTAATTTTCATAAAAAAGAAGTACTATTTTAAGTGATTTCATGTCTTACATTCTTAACTAATTTATTAAAGGATATTACTTTTAAAACCAGAACTCTGCTTTGGTTGTGGTATCATTTTAAAATGTTTTTCTTTATTCTTAGGTCAATACTAAATAAGATACAAATATCTCAACCTCCCAGTTTCCTTCTAAATGCCTCCCACATAACCCTTCACAGGTTCACATGGTTTATCTCTTAGCCATTTTCTTTCTCTGGTTTACTTTTGTGTGCACCTTGTGTTTTCTGACCTGAAACTGATTTTTCTAATCCTTTTACCACAAGAGTGGATTTTGTCTTTTCCTGGGAATAATAAACTTTGGGGACATTACAATTGATTTCTCCAGTAATGGAGAAAGAAGGTAGAAGCTGATATACAAATCAAGAAGGGAAGGATGCTTCTTTTGTTTGGTAGTTCAGACTTCCTAAAAGAACTTTATAGCTAGATTTTTATTCTGCCCTATGACAATTCTAAGGAAGTACAGAAGATATTATCACCATTTCAATTACTCACTAAGCCACACAGTGTGTCAATTGTTGAGTCTATGTAAGATTCCAGACTATGTAATTCTATGGATTCTTCTCATTTTCTTCAATTTCAATGAGAAGGGAAGCAGCCATTAAAAAAAAAAAAAAAAAGACCTCTTAGCTCCATTTGTGCCATGTGCTAGGTTTCCAACCTTGGTTCATTTGCATCCTTAGTTGTCTCCTCTGAGTGATGGCATCCAAACTCACCACTTTAATCTCATATATTCTGGTAACTGCCACATCTCTGTGTGAGGCCCAGATCTTTCTCCAGAGCTCCCTGCTGCTATTCTCATCTGGCTAGTGGATATCTCTATGTGAGGGTCTATGAGCAATTCAACCTCAACATGCACAACGTGAAACTCTTCATTTTCCTCCAAGTCTGCTCTTTGTCCTTTATTCTGTATTTTGATTTGTGACATCACTTTCCACCCAGTTACCCAAGCAGCCACTTCTGTATATGTATATATATTCACAAAAGTAGATTATAGTTTATAATCTTGCATTACATATTTTCATTTAATATTGTACTTCCTGAAATATTTTATTATTCTCCATGAGACAGTGACACTAGTTGCTATAATAGATCAAATTCTGTTACAGACATATCAGTGGAAAAATAAAATATTAAAATTTAAATTAAATCACTGTACGCTATACTAGAGAAATCTGATTAAAAAGGCCATGAAAAATAGATTTGATTCTCAATAGCAATGAAAATTAGGTGCAAGAACTATAAGAAGAAAACATTAAGACTACTGAAATACATCAAATAATACCACAATAAAGGGACTTAATACAATGACCCTGGAAAAGGTGCCTTATTGTAAACAGCTTTTTGAAGAGTAACTTTTATACAATAAAATCAATTCATTTAAAGTTGTGCATTTTGATGAGCTATGTAAACTCAATATTTTAACATCATCAGTTCTTGTCAAATAAATTCAATGTCATCTAAAGAAAATTCTCAATGGAATTAATTTAATGGAAACTGACAAGCTTATTTTGATGTAAGTTTGACATATTTTACCACATAAGAATAAGGAACTTTTTAGGACAAATGATAACATAAGCAAATTTGAAAGAGAAGTGACAGATTGTAATATGCCTGACAGATACAAGATTAAAATTCAGAATATGCAAAGAATCCTACAAGTAATATAAGAATAAAACAAACCACTGAATAGAAAAATGTACAAATAATATTAACAGAAAATTAATAAAGATAAAACAATTTGAAAAAATCTTCAACTTCAACATTATCAGGAAAATTCCAGTTGAACAAACAAGTGATAATTGAGTGATTACATAATTGACAAATTTGTAAATGATTGATTTCCTGTGGTAGTAGCGAGGATGTGGGAATAAGAGCACTGAAGTACATTCACATTTTCTTGAAGTATAATTTACACATGAGAAAATGCACCCATGTTAAGTGTACAGTTCAATGAGTTTTGATAATTACAAACATCTATGTAACCTCTACTCCAGTCCACGTCTTGAATAATTCCATCACCTCACAATTCACTGTGTCCCCTTGCAATTAATTTTCCATTCCCTACCACGGACCTGTGGTACTATTTTATGTATTTGGATTACTATTATAGATTAGATGTGCCTGATTTTCCATTTCACATAAATGGAATCATTTAGTGGGTATGCATTTGTATATGGTGTCTTTAGCACTGCAGAATGTTTTGTAGCTTTAGATATAAAATTCTTTTTATTACTGAGTAGTATTTCATTGTGTAAATATAGCACAGTTCATTCATTCATTCATTTATATTTTGTTAGACATTGTTGTATCAGTTTTTGAAGATTATGAATTGTTGAAAAATGACATCTTTCCCCCTCACTGAATTGCTTGGGTACTTTTGTATAAAGTCAACTCTCTGTGTATAGGTGCATCTATTTCTGCACTCTCTACACTGTTCCATTGACCTATATATTTTCTACTTACCTATCCTTATTCAAATGTTTACATTGTTCTATCCCTATTACATCATTTTTCCTGATGTATTCTCATATCTAAATGTAGTGTCCTTTCTAACCTGACCTGATCAAAAAGGGACCATTTTATTCCCTTTATTATAGCAGTGAATTTTAATTTCTTTTTTTAAATTATATTTTATTGATTATGCTATTACAGTTGTCCCATTTCCCCCCTTCA
>PVKU01015617.1:0-17632 GCA_004027475.1 Anoura caudifer | reverse complement strand
AGGGGGGCCCCAAAAGGGAGTTGGAATGGGGCCCAGAACTCACGGTGTCCAGGAAATATTAGAGGGACATATAAGATGTCCTCACCCCCTCCCCCACAGGTATGAGTTGGGGGAAGGGACAAATGGAGCAGGGCCATTGAGTTGTTTTGCATAGCAATGGTTTTGCAGATAACCTCCAGAATGGTCATTTAACATATCTGTAAGCCTTAATTGGTTTCATAGATATGTTAAACAGCTGTGGCCATGCTCTGAGCCAGGGGGGATGGAAAGGACTTCCCCAAGGAAGTGACTGGGGGAGGAACCCTAAGTTAAAGCACCTGTGTGGGAGCTTGGAGAAGATTGGCTCCAGAAAATGGGACACACCTGCCCAGACTCATGATGGCATCCCAATAACCTTGGAAATATACGGGAATGCTGGCAGGTGTAACCGATTGTAGGAGGAGTCGGAAATAGGGCTGCAGAGGAGGTTTGGCGCCAGTATTTAAAACAGAGATGCGGCAGCCATTAGGGAGCTCCATGCGGTTTCACCAGAGAGCAGGACCCGCAGCTCCATGAAGAGAGATCCATGTGGTTTCACCAGAGAGCAGGACCCACAGCTCCATGAGGGAAAGTCACCACGTGGCTTTAGCAGAGAATTGCCACTAGGCTTTGCCCGAGTGGAGACCCTCTCGCAGCTTTGTCAGAGGGAGAGATTCCACGTGGTTTCACCAGAGTGCAGACCCCTGCAGAGGGAGAAGAGGGAAGAGCCACGAGGGAGAGGGAGAAGAGGGAGAGCCACAAGGCTTTGCCACAGTGGGGACCCCTTCCCCACAGCTTTGGTAGAAGGGGACCACGTGGCTTTGGGGTGCTCCCTTCGGCTGCGTGGCCTGGGAGCAAGAGAGACTGCCTGGAAGAAGGGTGAAAGAACTCTTGCCAGTAGGCCATGAGAAGGTGCCACATGGCTTTGGATTAATTAGAGATCCTGCCTGGACAACGACACAGCTGACGGTGTCAAGAGCCTGGATCCCAGACGTGTGCTTCTCTTCCTTGCAATTACGGTACCCTGACTTAGGGCAGAGGGAGATAGGAAGCACTGTGGGCATCTGTGGGTATCCTGAAGGACTTTGATATTTCAATGGAGATGTTAGGTTCCTACTTTAACTCTGTATAGTATTAAATAAACATTTCCTTTCCTTTTCAGAAATCTCTGGCTTTGAGAGACACCTTTCCATAAGGCGGCGGACAATAACGAACCTTTTCTGTTGCTCGGTAACAGTTTTTGGGGGCTCGTCTGGGATCTTAATTGCCCGTGGAAGACCGACCCCCTCAGGTGTGAGAAAGTGAGACTTTGGAAGTGTTTTGCCAGCCAGTCTCGAGAACCTTTCTGTTTGCTCTGTAACACAGTGACAGGGGCAAGGCTTGGGTGCCTCCTGCAGAGAGCAACAACCCCTCGATGTCCCATAATGTTCAATGGTTGAACCCTAAAAACTGTTTCAATGGACTGAACTTACAAGTTTGGGTCCTAGTAGCCCTTGGATTTCCCTTTGTCTTAATCCTTATTTGTGCTTTATGATATATATGTATATATATATATATGTTCTTTTCTTTAGATTGCATTTGGGAACAGCAAATATTATATTTCACAGGTTTAACAATTACTATAACATTTACAAATGAAAAAATTAGGAGATTAAATGTTGGGAACTGTCCTGACTGGTTTCACAGGCTGTAACACCTCATGGCTGGGCTGCATAAGAGCCCAAGGGACCCACTTCTTCTAGGTATGTTCGGTCAAGAAGACCTGAGCCAGTAAGGAGATAAGGCTTATCTCCCTGGCAGGAGCACTACTTCTGCTGCATTCATATTTGGCCTCCAATGCTTGGTCAGTTAGTCAATGATGGGTAAGATTCCCTCAAGGGAGGGGTCACCTAAGACAGGCATGACCACATAGAATGGCCTTCATGGAAGGACTGGGGGGCCACAGCAAAAAGAGGGTGATGGACCCTTGCCCTCCCAGCTATTCTGACATAGCCCGAGTCCCCATTTCCATCTGGGAGATGTCTCCTTTATCCGATTAAACCTGAGACAATGCCGGAGGTGGATGCAGCCCTGTGTTGGAAAAAGCAGATTCCCCGGGGCAATCGGGTCTAATAAAGAAAGCACAAAATCCTGTGAAGCCTACTTCACTGATACCCTCAATTTAAATGATAAGGGTCCAAGCCTGAAATAAGTGTTTCCCCCAAATTTTATGGCCTTTTAGCTATCTGACCCTGACTCAAAATAGGCCCTCAGAGTTATTTGAATGTTACCTATTTGACTATTACTGCCTAACAATGATTGATTGGGATTAATCTGAGAATGTGGGTCTTTGGCACTACTGGTTGCTTACTGATTATAATAGTGCTATATGTATTTTGATATATTTGCAAATTATTTTTCTAGGGTCATGTGGGAGATCAGCAAACAGAAAGCTTTGTGGGATCATAGTGGTTTTCTGAAAATGAAAGGGGGGAGATGTGGCAGACCCTTCTGCGTGGTGTGGGCCCAGCTCCCACTTGGAGATGCACAGGACTCACGCCCACAGATAGGTTATCTCGTGGGTAATCATATTTGCAATATACTTAGGCTATTTTGAGACTGGCTTTTTGCTAAAAATTCCCTCGCCCTGCCAATGCTTACTGTAACTTCCTAAAATCCATGCTGAGCCTTGGACCAGTGTAAAGCTGCCTATTCATTTGCTAATGTCCTTCTTCTGTGATGTAATGAGGGACATTGGCTCCTTTGTTGTAATTGGAATAGTCAGGAAGAGCCATCTTGCAATGTGAGGAGATTATTAGAATAAAGGCCTGTCATGGCGGAGGCTGCAGCTTTGGCTCTTCTTGAGAGAAAAGCCAGTCTGTTGTCCCTCCACCAGACTCGGTAGTCTGTGTGTATGTTTTAATTCATCCATAATGACGCGGACACTGCTGGCCGGTGTCCGCATCACATTTACATTTAAAGTGATTGTTGATAGGTACACAGTTATTGCCATTTCATTATTCATATTTATATTCCTTTTTTCCTTCTTCTTCTTTTAGAAGGTTTTTTAACATTTCTTGTAATGTTTGGTGGCAATAAGCTTCTTTAACTTCTTCCTTTGGAAAGCTCTTTTGATCTTCAATTTTAAAAGATAGCCATGCTGGATAGAGTAGTCTTGGTTATAGGCTCTTGCTTTTATTTGAATATTTCATGCCATCCCCTTCTGACTTGCAAAGTTTCTGTTGAGAAATCAGCTGAAAGTCTAATGGGAACTCTCTTGTTGGTAACTAACTGCTTTTCTCTTGCTGCTTTTAAGATCCTCTGTTTATCTTTAACCTTTGCCATTTTAATTATAATGTGTTTTGGTGTGGACCTTTTGGGATCATCTTGTTTGGAACCCTCTGTACTTCTTGGACTTCTATGTCTATTTACTTTGCCAGGTTAGGAAAGTTTTCAGTCATTATTTTTTCAACTAGGTTCTTAATATCTTACTCTCTCCCTTCCCCTTCTGGTACCCCTATGATGTGGATGTTCTTATGCTTATGTTCATAGCTTATGTTCTTAAGCTATGCTTGCTTTTAAATACTTTTTCTTTTTTGCTGTTCTGATTAGGTGTTTTCTGCTACCTTTTCTTCCAAATCACTTATTTGATTCTCTACTTCATCTAATCTGCTGTTGATTCCGTCTAGTGTATTCTTCCTTTCAGTTATTGTATTCTTCATTTCTGACTTTTTTATGATTTCTATGTCCTTTTTAAATGCTTACTATCTCTTTGTTGAAATTCTCACCAAGTTCCTTGAGCATTCTTATAACCAGTGTTTAGAACTCTATATCTGGCAGAGTGGTTACCTCCACTTTGTTTAGTTCTTTTTCTGGAGTTTTCGCCATTTCTTTCATTTGGGACATTTTTTAAATCTCTTTATTTTGGCTGCCTCTCTGTGTTTGCTTTTATGTATGAGGTAGATTTGCTATGTTTTCCAATTTTGGCAGGGTAGCTTTATGTAGTAGGTGTCCTGTGGGGCACAGTGACACGGTCTCCCTGATTACCTGAGCTGGGAGCTCCAGGAGTATCTCTTGTGTGTGTTGTGTGTGCCCTCCTGTTGCAGTTGAGCCTTGATTACTGCTGGCATGTCAGTGTGTGGGGTTGACTTCTCAGGATGACTGGCTATGAGTATTGGCCATAACCACAGTGTACATGTTGTTATGCAGGAGCTGACTCCATGGAGCAGGATTTGCTCCAGCAGGCTCCAGGCCCTGCTGAAATCACCCTTTTTATGTACCCCATATGGAGCTAATTAGGTGGTGCTCTGTTGTGGTCTGAAGCCAGCCGCCAGGTGTGTTGCTTCTGGGGCCTCTTGGGAGGGGCTCCTGTGGAGCCCAAGATCAGCTATTGCCTATGAGCTGCCCTGTGCTATCTGGTAGGAGCTACGAAGTGATCTGTGATTGGTAGCTGCTTGGGTTGGGCCTGGAGGTATGTGGGAGAGACCACACTGTTACTGGAGGCCAGTTGCCACCAATATGGGCCTGGGATCACTCAGCAAAAGGATACCCTGAAATTTGTTGCTGCCTGCCCACTGCCTATAAGGCTCAACCACTGAAAGAGCCTAAGGCAGTATGTGAGTTGGATGAGGGAGAGTCTCAGGGAGTCACCATCATGGGCCAAGTGTTGTTCACCAGGTTAATGCACGCTCAGATTAGGCTGCGTGGGAGGAGGGCTCAACACAAGGACAATGGCAGCTGTCCCTCCAGCCCTCGCCCAGAAGCCACACAGCTCAGTTAGTACCTGTGTATCTCTGATACCCCACCACACCCCTCACCCCCAGCCACTGTCTCTCCACTGGAGCCCAGGGTGATTGCCTGCAGGCAAATGAGCCTGTGCATGGGTCCTTTAAGAGGACACCTGGGTTTCCAGCAGCCTTCCATCTTACCCAGACAAATGGAATCCCTGTTGATTTTCGCAGCCTGATATTTTGGGGGCTTCTCTTGGCACTGGTGGTCTGGGTTGTGGAGCCTGATATGGAGTTGGGACCCCTCGATTCTAAGGGAACACCTCTGCAGCTAGGATATCCCTCCCCATTCTCAACTGCCACACTTGGGAGTGGGGACAACCCATTTTGCATCTCCACCTTTCCTACCATTCACCATGTGACTTCTTTGTGTTCTTAGTTATAGGACTTATGTTCAGCTAGTTTTCAGATGATTCTCCAGGTTGATTATTCTATAATTATGCTGAGATTTTGATGTGGTCATGGGAGGAGGCGAGCACAGTGTTCCACCACCTACTCCACCATTTTGACCAGATTGAGGTGATAATTCTTTAATAACTTAAATTCTCTCTTAAGTGATGTAACCAGATAATTCCTATTGAGTTAATTAATTCTGGCCATCTAAATTTCTTAATAAAATTTCTATTTCAATGATTTTCAAGTTTATTAAAATTAAACATTCCTTTTATTATATTACACTTTTTGAAACTTGTATATAAAGTCTTTTATTTTCCTTTCCATTTTGATTATGGAATTTTTAAAATTAGATTTTTGCAGCAGCTGGTCCATTTTACTGATTCTTTTTAAAGACACTTTCCTGGGATTCATCATCTAGTCGTGCCATCACTTTTCTGCTGATTTATTTTTTGCTTTATGATTTTAAGTTATTTCTTTTTGCTTCCTTGGCTGCTTTTTTCTTTATTTTTTAAGTTGAAAGAAGTGTCTTCTTGCTTTGATTTTTAAAAAATATGTTTGTTACTACAGATGACTTGAGAATAACTTTATGAATATCCTATAACTTTTAATATGAATTATTCAGATTCTCACTCTTTTTCAATTGGCCATCTTCATTCCCTTGATTTTCTCCTTAATCCAATAATTATTCAAGAGAGTGTGCATAAAATTTATTTTATCTTTTGTTACTAGTTTCTAGTTATACTTTTGTTTGAGAACATGGATTACATATACTCATCTTTCTGATTTATGACTTTCTAATTTTCTTGTGGCTGACTATTTTAGATTTTTAACTTTTTAAAAAACTCTATGGTCATTTAGGAGAAGGTACATCTTACAATGCAACTACAATACATTCTGTGAAACAAATAAAATTTTATAATAGAAACTTGGAAGTAGTCATGAACTCTACTCATGTTATTGTTCCAATCATTTGTGCCATAATGCCATATTTGGTGAGGGCAAATGTAACAGTTTGAGGGATTGCTGTAGGGAAATTCTAGGGCTAGAATCCACAGTTAGACATAACAGTAATGGTTTGAGTGCCCATGACCGTGGATCTGTTGCAAAAGGAATCTGCAGGAGTGAGGAGGCCATTTGTAAACGGTGAAAGAACACAAAGAAATAAAACTATACTGGGTTTGACTGCCCTGCTGGGAGCAATCTTTGGTGCCTGGCATAGAGAAGCTGCTCAATAATTGTTCCCATCCATGAAAACAATGAATTTTCCCCTCCAGACTGCTTGGTTGGAAACTGGCCATGTTGAAGGCAGTAAAATTAGTTAGCTCAGGGGCTGAAGCAGACTGGCTAAGAAAAGTTGGCCCCAGGGACCATCTTGAATTACCCCTGAATTTCTGTATGGTTCAGGCAGAGGGCAGAGATGATGTAGCTTGAGCAATTCAAATATGTTTTTCACTCAAGGATCCAAAAGTGGGATTTTTTTTAAAAGAACTTATTCTATGAACACTTGTGCGTTGGGCAAAGATTGTGATGAACCAGAAGTAACACGGGCCTGGTCCATATCCTTTGAGCTCCCCATTTCAGAGCCCACTTCCAGCTGCCAGTCTCTGCATCTCTCTGTGTGAGGGCTTTCTCCAGGTGTCCTAGGAGCTCCTCTGCTCACCCCCATCACAGAGTAGCTGCAAGTGCAACTCCTCTTGGGGGAAACACTCAAACTATGACTGTATAGATACCCAGATCTCATGCTCCTATAAGGTGAGAAAACTCAGGCATGTGCCCTACACTTGTCATCAGGGCTCCTCATTAGGGTGAAGCACTACTTGCCCATTGAGGTAGCTGTTCTGACAAACCCCACTTTATTGGTTGCCATCCTTCCCTATCTCACTGCCCCATTCCCCTTCTGAGGTCATCATTTGCACTTAAAACCTTATCTTCTTCTGGGAAAATCCAAATTAAACAACAATTTTTATTATTTGTTTTAGTTTCATCCATCTTTGTAAATAAGAATTGCTGGGGGAGAAAGATGAGAAATGTGCAAGCTAAGAAGTCATGGCTCTAAGAGTATTGGATGGCTTCAAGAATATTTGAAGATGTTATATAAGTCATTTATCACACTTTGCTTAATGAAGCCAAAGAAATATGTTTCAGCAAATCTTTGAAACATGGAGGTGATACTCCACTGTTCAGAAGCCCTGACACTATTGTCACAGCTAGAGGTATTGAGACCATAAGATAATCTTTCAGTCACCAATTGTCACAAGTCATATTAAAATACAACCCCTCCTGACAGTATAACTTGGAGGTCCTCCACCTGGGCTAAGGGCTGAGAAGACAGGCTCTCTCAGGTTAACTGGGTGGGGGTGCCAGCCATGGGCACAAAGATCTGTTTGTCACAATTAAGGTCATGGTTTCTGCCAGAGAGCCAGAGGCTAGATTTATAAGTAATAATACCAATCATGCCCATAAATTATTATGATTTAGAAAAAGATCTCAAATTTCCTCCAAAAAACATTACCTGAGACCCCCATCTGGGCTTTGTGTCCTTCTTCTGTGATCCCACATGACCCTATCTTTTCCATATCATGGTTTTAACTGCTAAATTGTAATGAGTATTTTTATCTATCCTTCAAAGATACTCCTTTACACTCTTTGAAAACAGTAATTTTATCCTCCACTGTTGTATCCTTGTCATAGAGCTTGTCACTTAGAAGGCACAAACAAATAGAGAACTGTAACAGGCAAAATCAATAAGAAGAGACCCCCAGCTAGACAAAAAAAAAAAAAAACAACAACCCCAAACTGGCAAATATATAAACTACAATTAAGAAAAACTCTTTTAAGTCTTAGGATTATAAACCAAACCATATGATCACTAAGGGTTAAAGTTTGTAAATGCCACTTATCATTTTCAGAGAAGTTGTTGTCTATGTGGGAAGGGAAGGCAAGAAACAGCCAATTTTATACATTGAGAGGCTCAGAAAACATAATAAAATCCTTTAAAATTGCTTTAAATTATATGCCAAATAATAGGAAAATAAAGCAAATATAAGCACACAAAAGAATGTGATATCCTGCACTGACCAGTGCAGCTCAGTTGGTGGGGCTTCATCCCACAAAGCAAATGGTCATCTGCTCAATTCCTGGCCAGGACACATGCCTGGGTTGCGGGTTTGGTCCTGGGTTGGGGTGTGTATGAGAGGAGGCTGGTCAATGTTTCTCTCCCTCTCTTACTCTCTTTTCCCCTCTCAAAAAAAAAATATATATATATATATATATCTTTATATATATATAAAGAATGTGATATCCTAAAAAGATTAGCAAAAATAAAAAATAAGTCTAAATATTTTGGAAAACCTGGTAAATAGAATAGAATACAGAAGGAGTGATGGAGTAAAAGTGTCTTAAGGTCCTTGAATTGTCCAGGGAGTGGCAAACTACTAATGTATATTAGATTCTAAGTCAGGAATAAATGGTGTGATTTTGAGGATAACAATAAAAAAGTCTAAGATGGCATAACTGACAAGGAGAGGAAGAAAATGGAGTCATAAAAACTATTGCAATAAAAAATAACAATACTCGTATTTCAATGTCATCAGAGAATGGCAAGAAAAGCAGAAAAAGGAGAAATAGAGGTGAGCTAAATAGAAAACAAATTGTGAGATAGCACATTTGAACTTAAGTATAATGTTAAAAGTAAATATATAGGTGATATTCCAATCAAAAGACAAAGATTGTGAGACTAGATTAAAAAAGGAAAACAAAACCAAAGCTATTTGTTGCTTAAAATAATCACATTAGGTATAAAGATGCAGAAAGACAAAAAGCAAAAGTATATTATACATAATGATGTATATCTTAAATAAAGGCTGGAGGGTATGGGTATATAATTGCTCTGCACAGTAGATTTTTAAGACAAGAGAATTACTAGAGATAAAGAAGAATATTTCATAAAAAAAGTATCAATCACCAGGAATATAAAACAATGTTAAGTTTCCACATCCACAATAACATTGCTTCAAAATATATAAAGGAATATTGAGAGTATGAAGGAGAACTAGACAAATCCATAATGATAGTGGAGATTTTAGCACAATAGCATATTCGACAATTGCAGAATGCACATGGAACATTCGTCAAAGTTGACCATCTTCTGGGAAGTAAAAGATTTTCAACAGAATTTGAATTACCATTATATTAAAGAGTATGTTCTCTAAGCCTCTTAGCACAGGAGAATTAATCTAGAAAACTAAAATATTCGGTCACTGTGTGGATTTGGAGTGGAAGGTGGAGAAAAGTAGTAGGAGCAACTAAATGCCTGCAGTGAGTCACAGAAGACTCATGTTAAAGAGCAGCTTTTGACACACAGGTCGTTAAGGACAGTGTGTTGTTAACCTGAAAGGGGGGCTCCTGGAAGTAAAGGATGGAGCGGAGGACAGGGCTGAAGTCCTAAAGGCAAACTTCATCAACTTTATAATTCTGGGGGCAGGGGGCAGTTACCACTGAGAAATGCTGGGTATGCTTTCACATTGCTGAAATTATGTAGCAGATAAATTCTCTTTCCACCATAAAGTAAATCTTCGGTCTATTCAGTGTCCATTTGCCGAAAGGAAAACATCACAATATTGAATTCTTCTACTACCTAAATTCGCCCCTGTTGAATATTCCCAATAGCCACTAGTATGCAGTCTTTTGGGCCACTTGATTTTAGGCTACTGAAGAAACAAGTGGATCTTCCAAATGGGGTTAAGTATCTTAGGAACCAAGAGAAGCTAGGTTGGAGTGTAGTTTGTCCCACCAGGGCTGCAGTATTTTAGGAAACAGGGACAGAGGACGCTATAGTAATTTTCAACATGTTTTCATTTTTCTGTCAAATTCCATCTTCTCCCTGATTTGGCAAGCTAAAAAGGAACAAGCACAAATGGAAAGATACCAACACTGTGTTTGGGTTTCCTCCACCCTGCATTCCCCACTGCAGAGTTTACTGAAATTCTTTTCATAGAATGCTATGCTCTGTACAGAGTAGGTTGTTAAGAAATATTTCTTGAGTTGACTTAAAGAGTGAAGAACATATTTGCTCATTTCATTAAAGACTTGAAGGCCAATTACACCCCCAAAATAGCATCAGCTTAACCATTTGAGCTTCTACCCTGTTTTGATAAAATATTTCTTGTTATTTGAGTTCTTGAGAAATTTCTGAAAAGAAATAACCTGGCTCACACCTGCATAGAACTTTCCTTTTCAATGGTATCGAAATATCACCTATGGCTCTAGTAATTTCCTCTACTTAAATTGGAAAGGCTGTAGATGGTCAAGTCACAGTTAATGGCTCCATTGGTTTTCCCAGAGGCAATGAAGCAGGTTGTTAATAGAGACATCAGAGATGCAGGAGAGTGACCAATTTACACTTAGCCTGATAGAAATACTGCAGTCAGCAATGCCCAGACTATGTTAACTTGCTTTAACTCATGTGTGATCCCCATGGCAAATTCCAGGGCTAAGCACGTGTCCCCCTGGCCCTGAGCGGCCCTATCCATCCCTAGGACTCAGGTGTAGCAGCCCAAACCAGGGTTGTAGCCTCCGCTACTTTCCCACAAGTCTGGTTCCCTCCAGTGCAATCCCTCTTCTTTTTACAGTATTTCTCTCCAAACCATATCTGCTCCAGAATGGGGAACTTTTAAAATGAAAGACTTCCTGGGGTAAACAGGTTTCTACAGCCTTCATCTCATTCCTCAGCCCACCAACTTTCTTGCACAGTAAATGGCATCATTCTGCACATGCGAAAGCACCAGTCTGCCCACTGCTAACTCTGGTTTGCCCGCAAAGTTATTTGGTATAGGACTGTCCACACTCTACACTATTACCAATAATCTATCTTCTTTTCAGCTCCTACTTGACATTATCCTGGGGAGACTTATAAACAGCAGAACATGATTAAATAGGCAAAGGTTGTTTGACAATAATTGCATTCAGGAAGGGGCTTTGTCACCTCCATCAGTCCAAGTGTTCCATAAAGTTGTGGACATTTCAGAGTTTAGACTCAACATTGGGGGTTATTTCTCACCCTCCCTCTGGGCCAGGCTGGGTTACCCACACAGCTCCTAATCTACATTCTAGACCATCTAAATCTTTGCCTTGTGTCTTGGTTTGGTTCTGTGTACAGGAGAGTGGAGAGGATGCAGAGGGTACAAAGACTCTGCTCCTACTTGTTAAATGAAGTAAATCCAGCATTTTCATACCATAAGATTACTGACCTTCCAGCAGAGCAGGCAAACAAAAGGAAAAAGGAACAATATAAAAAATATCAAGCTCTGGCCAGTGTGGCTCAGTTTGTTGGAGTGTCATCCTGTAAACTGAAGGGTTGTGGGTTTAGTTCCCAGTCAGAGCACGTACCTAGGTCACAGGTTCAGTCCTGGGGTGGGGTGAGTGCTAGAGGCAACTGATTGATGTTTCTCTCTCACATTGATGTTACTGTCCCTCTCTCTCTCCCTTTCTTCCCCTCTCTTAAAATCAATAAGCATGTACTTGGGTGAAGATAAAATATATATATATTGAGAATAAGAGGTGATGAGTAATTATAATGGGCAGGGGTAAAAATGAGCTCTATTTGCCTAATAAAAACATTTAAAACATTCACATGTGGTTATGCTCAATTTAACTTTAGCCAATCCAATTAAAAGCCCAGTTTTCAGCATTTTCCTCTAGAATGACTTAAGTAGTCAAATATCCTCGTGGCAACCACAAAAAATTCAGTAAGCAAGGGGCATAATTAAAACAAGATGCTAGTTAAGGGCCTTGGAGTGGTTTAAAATAAAATCTGACTTTTTATCAAAAGATATACAGAAAGGAGTAGTGTGGCAGGAAGCAGGAAGAAAAATTTAGATCTCTGTTGTCTTCTTGGTTGTGTTCTAACTTACCCAGGACTGTATGTGGGTCACTTAACTCTTTAGGCTATGTTCTGTCATCTTATCTCTGAAAAAAATGGGAAGCACAATTCATGCCTTCCTCTAGCAATACTGTAAGGCTTGAAGGAAAGAGCATATCTGGTATGTAGAAACAAAACTGCATTTTATAGCATAGGGTATTGTGGTTATAATTATAAATACCACTTATTAATGGTAATGGGGTGGGTGATATTTGTAAAAGCATTTCTGTAATTAAAATGTCAGGGATGTAGAAGTGAGCCAGGCTTAGTAGCTATTAAATCCCAGCAGAATATTGAAAGGTCAATATTATATTGACAGAGCACATAGGTTAAGTAATATAGAAATGGAAGCACTCTAAAGTAGTTGAAAGGGTTGATTTGGTCCTTGTGAATGTAGATTTGTAACTTTGGCCATGCTGATGAATCAAGGAAGAGATCAGGAATGGGGACTTTTAACATGAGAGAAGGAGGGAGAAAAGGAAGGAAGGTTGTACTATGGAATCTTGGCCAGAGTGGAGGACAATATCTGGGCCCTTTTAAAGAAGACAGGGATGAAGCAGAAGGGTGGGAGACAAGCATGATACAGCCAAAGTTTGTTTATGCACAGCCTCAGTACCAAACCAGTGTTCCTTAATTTTCTAGGACCATGAGCCCTTTGAGAATATTATGAAAACCAGGGAACCCTCACCATAGTGGAGATATGTGCACATGCACACAAGTCCATGAAATTCTTCACCTGGAAGCATACAGGTGTGGAACATTGTTTAGAAACCTAGAACTAGACTTTAAGCTCCAAATGGGCAGCAGCCATTTCTGTTTCTAGCTTTTTTTTTTTTTTTTTTTTTTTGAGTAGGACTCTGAGTTGCTCATGGAATGATTGAGTTTTGATGAAGTTGTTACATAGGTTAGCTGACAGCATACATTGCATTCACCAAGGTATGGCTGGTCATATTGATTGTTCATAAAAAAGGCAAAAATGTTCATGTGCTAGAAGGCTGCAGGCTTCTGAGCATGCCCCAGTGTAGCCTTGGGTAAGGCCCAGATGACGCCCCACCTTCTCATGCCAAGTCCTATGTTGACTGATCTCCACACTTAGGCCTCAAAAAAGGCTCACACAAGGCACTGCTGAACTCCTCCCCATTCCTGGTCTCAACCAAGGACCAGGTGAGATTCTCAACCATGGTGAGAAAATGACTGGCAGAACCAATCCCGCAAGGGTCCCCTGGCCATCTCAGACTAATTTCTACTACTAGACCATTGTGTGGCCTGTCCCTTCCACCTAAAACACCATCATGTCTTCTAAATCTGAGTAAAAGTGGGAATGAATGGGCAAAAATCTAAATAAAGTGCTTTGAGATGTGATATATTATTCTACGGGGAAATTCAATATAAATAACACAGAATCATAAATCTTAGGGTTGACCTACTCCTGGAGGTTGTTTATTTCAAGTGTCTAACACTACTATTAACACAGCAATTAATAGTGATAATAAAACTAATACTATTATCACCACCAACAATAGTACTAACACAAGTAATCACAACTCTTTGAATACTGATCTGATCCACCTACTTTATTTATTTTTTTTGTGGGATAATTACTTCTCACACACGCAGACACTATGTACATATTTAGACAAAGAAACATAGTGTAAGACTAAAGTTACATACTTTACTTTCACTTAAAAATGAAGAATCAGCCCTGGCTGGTATGGCTTAGCAGATTGAGTGCCAGCCTGCAAATCAAAGGGTTGCCAGTTCAATTCTCAGTCATGGCATATACCTGAGTTGTGGGCCAGGTCCCCAGTTGGGGCTGCATGAAAAGCAACCACACATTGATGTTTCTCTCTCTCTCTCTTTCTTCCTCCCTTGCCTTCTGTCTAAAAATTTTAAAAAAGTAAAATCTTTTTAAAAATCCCCTTAAAAAAGAAAGAACCACTCCAGAAGTCAGGCAGTAGCATTGTCCCCTCTCCGAGCCCCTCCCCCACCTCACAGAGCCACAAAACAGTGAAGTGGGTCACTCTACCCTGGTGATTACCTAAGCATCCACTCCACACATTTTACAGGTGCCTTTTCTATAATGGCCATGCTACTCAGACAGGGAGTCAAAGCAGCTCTATCTAATACACAGAAACAAACACAGAGAGGCTGACAAATTGAGGAGACAAAGAAATATGGCCCAAATGAAGGAACAGAACAGAACCCCAGAAAAAGAACTAAACAAAATGGAGATAACCAACCTATCAGATGCAGAGTTCGAAACACTAGTGATCAGGATGCACAGAGAATCCACTGAGTATGGCAACAACATAAAGGAAGAAATGAAGTTTACACTAAGTGAAATAAAGAAAAATCTACAAGGAACTATCAGTGGAGAGGAGGAAGCCAGCATTTAAATCAATGATTTGGAACATAAGGAAGAAATAAGCATTCAACCAGAACAGCAAAGAGAAAACAACATTCAGAAAAATAAGGATTGTATAAGGACCTTCTGGGACATCTCCAAATGTACTAACATCCAAATCATAGGGATGCCAGAAGGAGAAGAGGAAGAGCAAGAAATTGAAAACTTATTTGAAAAATAATGAAAGAAAATGCCCCTACTTTGGCAAAGGAAATAGACATTCAAGCCCAGGAAGCACATACAGTCCCAAAGAAGTTGGGCCCAAAGAGGACCACACCAAGACACATCGTAATTAAAGTGCCAAAGGTTAAAGATAAAGAGAGAATCTTAAAAGCAACAAGAGAAAAGCAGAGAGTTACCTGCAAAGGAGTTCTTGTATGACTACTAGCTGATTTCTCAAAAGAAACTTTGCAAGCAAGAAGAGGTTGGCAAGAAGTATTCAAAGGGACTGGCAAGGACCTACAACCTAGATTACTCTATCCAGCAAAGCTATCATTTAGAATCGAAGGGAAGATAAAGTGCTTCCCAGACAAGGTAACACTAAAGGAGTTCATCATCACCAAGACATTGTTAAATGGACTTATTTAATGTTAAAGGAACTTATTTAAGAAAAAGATAGAAAACTATGAATGTTAAAAGGGCAACAAATTCACAATTATCAACAACTGAATCTAAAAAAGACAAACTAAGCCAACAACAAGAATGAGAACAAAATCATAGGTATGAAGATCATTTGGAGGGTTATCAGCTGGGAGGAGGAAGGGAGAGAATGGGAGAAAAGGCGCAGGGATTAAGAAGCATAAATTGGTAGGTACAAAACAGACGGGGGAGGTTAAGAACAGTATAGAAAATTGGGAAGCCCAAGAACTTATATGCATGACCCATGGACATGAACTAAGTGGGGGTGATTGCTGGAGGGAAGGTGTGTACCAGGCAATGGGGGCAAAGGGGAGAAAATTGGGACAACTGTAAAGCATAATCAATAAAATATATTAAAAAAATAAAGAATGAAAATAGCCATGATTTGTCTGTATTCCTGGATGACCTTGAAGAAAAGAAAGACAGGAATCTCAGATGATTTAGAAACACACACACACATGCGCCTCATTTTCTTCTGGGAAGGTAGCCAAAACCTTTTGGTTTTTGTGCTCATACGACCCAAGAAGATAGGGTAAGGGTCTTGATGAAAACATTGTCTTGTAATCAAAAGGATAAAGTTAGATCCATCTTTTACATATGACCTTGCATGTCACAAAGTCCCTTCTTATCCTTCAAATGCAGAGACTTAATCAAATGCTTCTTCACCTGCCATTTGAAACTTGGATTTTCTTCCCAGAAACATTCTTTCCATCACCACTTCTTTTTCTAACTCTTCAGGTGTTTCCAAAGATAAAAATTGCCTCCTTCTCTCATCCCAGAAAGCCTCCCAGAGACTTCCCTCTATACCCCGGACCCTTCCTGAGATCAAAGAGCACCATGATGCAGGAGCTCCCCAGTGTCCACTCTGAAAACATTTCAGGGTTGGATTTTACCACCATGCTCATTATTAAGAGGCATGGCCCAACTTGGCAGAGATGTGGGGGCATGCATACACAGCCATGCTGCCAAAGTGACAGCTCCTTCTTCTAGCTCATTTTTTTTTACTGTAGACAAAGTATCTAGAAATGGCTTAGGCATCACGTTATTGTCAAAGTCCTTGTGCAAACAACTGACACATTCTTTTCAATGACAGTCTATGAAAAACATCAGAATATTATGTGCTGGATATATGCATATAAACATATGTCTGGAGGTCATTTCCGATGATTGAAATGCATCCTGTTTCATAAGGGAATAGTCTAAAACAAGGGAATAAAATTACTAATGGAGTCCATGGGGACACAATTTCTCTGTTCAATTATATTTTACCTATGTTTTACTATGCTACCCTCAGTGTTTCACCCAAGCCTTAGCATTTCAAATGTTGTCCCACAACATTGTCTTACTTTCTCCTCCTGTAGATCTGTGAGTCCAGCACTCCTTCGCATGTACAGGTGAAGTGTCTCAGAAAGGGGCACTGTGGCAGACACTGTTTGCTTTTCCAAAAACCAAGCCTTTCTTCTTGGGTACACATCTAGACTACATTTCCCAGCCTCTTCTGTAGTTACTGTGGCTATGTGACTGAGTTCTAGCCAATGGAAGGTGATCTGAAGTAATGTGTGCCACTTCTTGTCCTGCACCATAAAAACCCTCCAAATCAGGTTGTCCCTTCTAGCTGATGGGATAATTGGATGGTGCCACACAAGCTCTTATGAAACGTTGGTTCTTAAAATGACCATGTGGAGCAGAAACACACACACACCACCTCCCTGCTGATGTGGAATCCCCCTGAACTATTCTGTGAGTGAGAAATAAATGTCCAAGTGTAGAGCCATTACATGTTTGAGACTGTCTGTTGTCACAGTTTACCCTAAACAACCAAGGGCAAAAATGTGTTCCATGAAGTGGAATACTGACCTATTCAAGACTAAAGTTGTGTGGCACTGACTGAACCAGATGGCAGTAGTAAGGTGGTAAAACAGTCATTAAAATGAAATGTGCAATGACCTGGAAGTCAGACCACGTGACCATATGCTTGTTGAATCTGTGGTTCTTTTTTTTTAAATTATATTTTATTGATTATGCTATTACAGTTGTCCCATTTCTCCCCCATCATTCCCCTCCACCCTTCACACCCCCTCCCACCCACATTCCCCCCTTTAGCTCATGTTTCATAAGTTCTTTAGCTTCTACTTTTTCCACACTATTCTTGCCCCCCCATCTATTTTCTACCCACCATCAATGCTACTTATTCTCTGTACCTTTTCTCCCTCCCTCCTCCTCCCACTCCCCTGTTGCAAGCCCTCCATGTGATCTCCATTTCTGTGTTTCTGCTCCTGGTCTAGTTGTTGGCTTAGTTTGCTTTTGTTTTAGGTGTGGTTGTTAATACCTGTGAGTTTGCTGTCTTTTCACTGTCCTATTTTTTATCTTGTTTTTCTTAGGTAAGTCCCTTTAACATTTCATATAATAAGGGCTTGGTGATGATGAACTCCTTGAACTTGACCTTATCTGAGAAGCACTTTATCTTCCCTTCTATTCTAAATGACAGCT
>PVKU01015616.1:0-17644 GCA_004027475.1 Anoura caudifer | reverse complement strand
CTCCTCCTCCCACTCCCCTATTGCTAACCCTCCATGTGATCTCCATTTCTGTGTTTCTGCTCCTGTTGTAGTGGTTTGCTTAGTTGGCTTTTGTTTTAGGTGTGGTTGTTAATACCTGTGAGTTTGCTGTCTTTTTACTGTTCATATATTTTATCTTTTTTTCTTAGATAAGTCCCTTTAACATTTCATATAATAAGGGCTTGGTGATGATGAACTCCTTTAACTTGACTTTATCTGAGAAGCACTTTATCTTGCGTTCCATTCTAAATGACAACTTTGCTGGATAGAGCAATCTTGGATTCAGGTCCTTGACTTTCATTACTTGGAATACTACATTATTTGAAAATTAAAAAAAAAAATTATTTCAATTGTTGTTCTTGTACAGTTTTCTGTCTTCTATTCCCATCCCAGCCCACCTCCCCAGCCTTCTCCACCTCCCTCCCATTTCTAGCCCCCCAGTTTTTGTCCATGTGTCTTTTATACTTGTTGCTCTAAACCCTTTCCCTTTTCCCCTGGAATTCCCTCCCCTCTTCCCCTCTGGTGACTGTCTTTCCAGTCCCTTCTTGACTGTAAGGTCTCTTTTGAGAAATCATCTGACTGTCTGATGGGAAGTCCTTTGTAGGTGACTGTCCCCTTATCCCTTGCTGCTTCTAGAATTCTCTCCTTCATTTTAATCTTGGCTAATATAATGATGATGTGCCTTGGTGTGTTCCTCCTTGGGTCCAACTTCTTTGGGACGCTCTGAGCTTCCTGGACTTCCTGGAAGTCTATTTCCTTTGCCAGATTGGGGAAGTTCTCCTTTATTATTTGTTCAAATAAGTTTTCCACTTGTTGCTCTCCATCTTCCCCTTCTGGTACCCCTATAATTCAGATGTTGGGATGTTTAAAGATGTCTTGGATGTTCCTAAGCCTCTCCTCATTTTTTTGAATTCTTGTTTCTTCCTTGTTTTCTGTTTGGTTGTTTCTTTCTTCCTTCTGGTCCACTCTACTGATTTGAGTCACAGTTTTCCTCCCATCTCTATTGGTTCCCTATTGGTTTTCTTCATTTCACTTATTGTAGCCTCCATTTTTTTCATCTAATTTGTGAGCAAAATCAACCAATTCCATGAGAATCCTGATCACCAGGGCTTTGAATTGTGCATCTGATAGGTTGGCTATCTCATCATTGCTTAGATAAATTAGTTCTGGGGCTTTGATTTGTTCTCCAGTTGGAGGCATTTTTGTTTCTGTTTTTTTTTTTTTTTGTTTGTTTTTTGCTTTTTTGTCTAGTCGTGGCTGTTATGTAGTGAGGAGTAGAGCCATAGGTGTTCCCCAGGGTGGGACAGCAGAGTCGCTGGGTAGTGATGCTGTATGTGGGGTTGGGGTCCCAGAGGGAACAATGGTGCTTGTTCTGCTCTCTCTTGGATTCTAGTCCTTTCTGCCACTTCCTCTTTGCCTGGATTATCTGTGCATGAATGTGGGACCACATGGTCAGCCAGCCGCCTAGCTCCGCCTCACTGGATCTGCACAGTTGCCACCCAGTGCCCAGGGTCTGCTAGCTGCTGCCTGTGCACCTGCGCTCTGCTAGTCACTGCTACCTGCGTACCTGGTCCGCACCTCTGCTTTCTCCTGATGCAACTCTGCCCCTCTTACCGGTCTGGATGGATGGTTGTTGGACTTCCATACAGTTCAATTTTCTGTAAGTTATGGTTGTTTTCTTGTTTCTAAATCTTTGTTGTCCTTAATTTTGGTTGTGAGAGGAGGCACAGTGCATCCACCCACGCCTCCCTCTTGGCTGGAAGTCTGTTCTTCATTTTCTTTATGTAGTGTACTGCATTATTGATTTTGCAAATATTGTACCATTCTTGCATATTGGGGATGAATTCAACTTGATCATGATGTATGATATTTTTTATGTATCAATGAATCTGGATTGCCAATATTTTGTAGAAGATTCTAGCATCTATGTTCATCAGAGATATTGGTATGTAGTTTCTTTTTTGTGTCTTTACTTGGTTTTGGAATTAGGATGATACTGGTCTCATAAAAAAGCTTTAGTATTCTTCCCTCTTCTTGTGCTTTTTGGAATAAATATAAGTTGTAACACCATAAGAGTCTTAGAGATAAACATAGGCACTAAAATGTCAGATATCCCACATAGCAATATTTTTGCAGATATATTTTCTAGAGCAAGAGAAATAAAGGAAAAAATAAACAAATGAGATTATGTCAAATTAAAAAGCTTCTGCACAACTAAAGAAATCATCAACAAAATGAAAAGGGAATCAACCCTATGAGAAAACATATTTGCCAATGATACATCAGACAAGGGTTTTATCTCTAATATATAAAAAGAACTCATACAACTCAACACCATAAAGACAGGCAATCCAATTAAAAAATTCAGGGCAAAGGACCTGAATAGACATTTCTCTAAGGGGGACATACAGGTGGATCATGGACATATGAAAAGATGCTCAACAACACTAGCCATCAGAGATATGCAAATTAAAACCACAGTGAGATACCACCTCTAACCTATGAGAATGGCCTTCATAAACAAATCAACAAATAAAAAAGGTTGACCAGGATGTAGAGAAAAGGGAACCCTAGTGCACTGTTGGTGAGAATTCAGACTGGTGCAGCCACTGTGGAAAGCAGTATGGAATTTCCTGAAGAAAATAAAATTGGAACTGCCATTTGAGTCAGCAATTCCACTGCTAGGAACATACCCTAAGAGTTCTGAATCACTAATGCAAAATAACTTATGCACCCCTATGTTTATAGCAGCATTATTTACAATAGCCACATGCTAGAAATACTCTAAGTGCCCATCAGTAAATGAGTGGATCAAAAAACGATGGTACATCTACACAATGGAATACTACACAGCAGAAAGAAAGAACTCCTACATTTTGTGCCAGCATGAATGGAACTGAAGAATATTATGTTAATTTAAATAAGCCAGTCAATGCATGACAAATTCCATATAATCTCACCTATGAGAAGAATCTAAGGAACAAAATAGAACCATGGGCATGGAAATAAGGAACATACTGACAGTGACCAGAGGGGAGTGGGTAGGCAGATAATGGTGGGAAGAAGAGGAAGGAGCTAGTCAAAGAATATGTGCGAATGACACAAGGACATTGACAATAGTGTGGGAATAGACTGGGAGTGAGTCTTCAGATGGGCAGAGAAGAGCAAAGGAGAATAAATTGGGACAGCTGTAATAAAATAACAATAAAAATGATAATAAATATAAAGTAAATTCAATGCATCAAAATTATAAATGGGAAATTACAAAGGCATACATATAAAGGGAATAATTTTTTTATACTTCACTTGAAAATTGTGACCCCAGTTCGCTGTGATAAGTGTGTATATGTAATGTAATATCTGTAACAACCAGTTTAAAAAAAAACTATACAAAGATATATTCAAGAAACACTAAAATGATGTACTCTAAAATAAAGAGAAAAAGAGAATACCAGTTTATTAAAATTGTATTTTAATAAAGATACCAGACTTAATGGAAATGTGGACTTAAGTCTTAACATACTATTAATTATTTTAAATGTATAAGTAGTTTAAATACACCAAATAAAGGACAAAGATTGGAAAATTATATGAAAAACTATGGTTCAACTATATACTGTCTGCAAAGAACTAATTTCTATGCCTCTATATGTAACTGTAGAGGTAAGTTGGAAGTGTAAGTCTAGAAAATATATATTATACGTATCATTAACCAAGGCAAAGCAGGAATGGCAATGCAAACATCAAATAAAATGGACTTCAGAGAAAATAAAATTACCACAGAGAGAGAGGGGCATTATATAATAAAAGGATCAATCTACTAAGAAGACACAGAAGTGCTAAGTGAGTATGCATCAAACAACAAAGCTGAAAAATATGTCAAGCAAAAACTGGTTCACAATTATACTTAGAGATCTCAAAATTCTTCTCCGAATAATTGACAGAATTAGAGAGAAAATCAGAAAGAATATAATCTTAACCATACCAACCAAAAAAAACTAATTAAAATTCATAAAACTTCCCACCAAACAGAAGCAGAATATACATTCTTTTCCACAGACAGACCACTTTCTGGACAATAAAGTAATTTTAAAAGAACTAAAATTGTACAGAGTGTATTCTTTGGCTGCAGTTGGAGTAAAACCAGAAAATGAACAGAAAGTTCACAGGAAAATCTACAAACCATGGGAAACTTAAAAACAAAAACAAGAAAATAAAACAAACAAACTTCAAAACAAATAAAACCAAATCAAACAAAAAATGAATAAATAAAAACCAACCAAACAAAAAAGCCCCACACAATTCTAAATAATCTATGGGCCAAGGAGAGATTTTCAATAGAAATGTAAAAAAATACATTGAACTGAAAGAAAATGAAAACACAACATATCGATTTGGGGGGTACACCTAAAGCAATGTTGAGGGCAACATATAGAACAAAGCTTAATAAGTGTATATATTAGAAAGGTAAAATGCCCTGGTTGGTGTGACTCAGTGGAATGAGTGCTGGCCTGCAAACCAAAGGATCACTTGTTGGATTCTCAGTCAGGGCACAGGCCTGGGTTTTGGGCCAGATTCTAGTAGGGGATGTGCAAGAGGCAACCACACATGGTGCTACTCTTCCTCTTTTTCTCCCGCCCTGCTCCTCTCTCTAAAAATAAATATATAAAAATCTCAAATGAAAAGGAAAGTGTCAGGCCAAAAATAAAAAATCTCATCACAAGAACCTAGCAAAAGATCAATATAAATCCAAAGGAAGCAGAAAAACAAAGTAAAATAGGAACAGATTTAAATTCAATTGAGAGTAGAAAAACAATACAGTAAAATCACTGAAGAATAGTTAGTTCTTTGAAAAGATTGGTAACATTCGATGAACCTATAGCAAAAATAAAAAATGAAAATTACCAATATTAAGAATGAAATAGAGGATATGACTAAAGACCATACAGGTATTAAAAGAATAAGAGAATACTGTGATATACTTTACACATGAATAGATACAAAGAAAAAACAGATCAGTTCTTCAAAAATCACAAACTATAAAAACTTGTCTAATATGAAATAGGTAATTTGAACAGCTCTGTACTTAATAATAAAATTTAAGTCACAAGTTTGAATATCCCCTAAAAATGAATTTCTACATAATTTCACTGGAATTTTCTACCAAATATTAAAAGAAAATTAACACCAATCAAAAACAATAAGTTCTGGAAATTAGAGTAGAAAGAAAACATTCTAATTCATTTTATGAGTCTAGTATTACTCAAATATAAAAATTATCAAAGACAGTACACAAAAAACTACAGATAAATATTCCTCATGAATGCAGACAGAAAAGTCTATAACAAAGTATTAGCAAGTAAAATTCAGTATTACATTAAAATATTTATATACCATATCAAGTGGAGTTTATTCCAGAGATGCATAGCTGTTTCAATATTTGAAGATTTGTAATCCACCACATCAACAGGTTAAAGAGAAAAGTGGTGTGATCAAACCAATCAATAGAGGAAAAACTCTGACAAAATAAATCAACACTGATGTATGATTAACAGTGGGAATCAGCTTGAAAAAGAGCATCCACAGAAAAATAACAACTAACATTATATTTAATAGTCAAATACTGAATGCTTTTTCTCAGATTGAGAGCAAGATAAGGATGCCTACTCTCACCATTCTTATTCAACATAGTGCTGGAAGTGTTAGCCAGTGAGCATTGAGCAAAAATAATAATACTAATAATAAATTTACACAGACCAGAAATGAAGAAGTAAAATGTCTCTATTTGCATATGACATGATTTCCTACTACAGATTTTAAGAAATCTACAACCACATACACACAAAATTCAGAACAAGTGAGTTCAGCAAGGTTGAAAAATATAAGATAAAAAATACAAAAGTCCATACTCCAATGAATATATGGACACCAAAATTTGAAAAATAAAATAACAATGTCACAAAATATTAAATACTTAGATATACATTTAACAAAATATGGACTGGACTTGTATGCAGAAAATTACATAAGGCTGATGAAAGTAATCAAAGGTAATCTAAATAACTATAGACATAATTTATTCATGTATTTGAAGACTAAAATAGTAAAGTTATTAAATCTTTCTAAATTCATTACTGATAAATTTAAATGTAATTCCCATAAAAATTTCAAGTAGATTTTTGGTAGATATAGTAAGGGAATTCTAAAATTTATATGAAAGTGAAAACAAACTAGAATACCTAACAAAGACTTTATTTATTTATTTACATATTGAGGGGTTTTTTTTAAGTTTATTTTAATTGTTATTCTTGTACAGTTTTCTGTCTTCTACTCCCATCCCAGCCCACCTCCCCAGCCTTCCCCAGCTCCCTCCCTTTTCCAGCCCCCTAGCTTTTGTCCATGTGTCTTTTATATTTGTTGCTCTAAACCCTTCCCCTTTTCCCCTGAAATTCCCTCCCATCTCCTCTCTGGTGACTGTCAGTCTGTTCTCAATTTCAGCATTTTTGGTTATATTATGCTTCTTTGTTTGTTCTGTTGATTAGGTTCCTGTTAAAGGTGAGATCATATAGTATTTGTCTTTCATCTCCTGGCTTATTTCGCTTAGCATGTTGCTCCCCAGTTCCATCCATGCTGTTGCAAAGGGTAGGAGCTCCTTCTTTCTTCCTGCTGCATAGAATTCCATTGTGTAAATGTACCATAGTTTTTTGATCCATTCATTTATTGATGGACACCTAGGTTGCTTCCAATACTTGGCTATTGTAAATTGTGCTGCTATGAACATTGGGGTGCATAGGTTCATTTGCATTGGTGTTTCAGTGTTCTTAGGATATAATCCTAGCAGTGGAACTGCTGGGTCAAAAGGAAGGTCCATTTTTAGATTTCTTAGAAAATTCCATACTGCTTTCCATAGTGGTTGTACCAGTCTGCAATCCTACCAACAGTGCACTAGGGTCCCCTTTTCCCCACAACCTCTCCAACACTTGTTGTTTGTTGCTTTGTTTATGATGGCCATTCTGACTATTGTGTAGTGGTATCTCATTGTGGTTTTAATTTGCATCTCTCTGATAGCAAGTGATACTCAGCATCTCATGTGTCTCTGGATCCTCTGTATGTCCTCCTTGGAGAAGTGTCTGTTCAAGTACTTTGCCCATTTTTTAATTGAGTTGCTTGTCTTCTTAGAGTGGAGTCCTGTAAGTTCTTTATATATTTTGGAGATTAAACCCTTGTCTGAGGTATCGTTGGCAAATATGTTTTCCCATACAGTTGGTTCTCTTTTTATTTTAATACTGTTTTCTTTAGCTGTGCAGAAGCTTTTTATTTTGATGAGATCCCATTTGTTTATTCTTTCCTTTATGTCCCTTGCTCTAGGGGACATATCAGTAAAAATGTTGCTGCTTGAGATATGTGATATTTTCCTGCCTATGTTCTCCTCTAGGACTTTAATGGTGTCACAGCTTATATTTAAATCTTTTATCCACCTTGAATTTATTTTTGTGCATGGTGTAAGTTGGTGTTCAAGTTTCAGTTTTTTGCATGTAGCTATCCAGTTCTCCCAACACCACTTGTTGAAGAGGCTACTTTTACTCCACTTTATGTTGCTGCCCCCTTTGTCAAATATTAATTGACTGTAGAGAATTGGATTGATTTCTGGGCTCTCTGTTCTATTCCACTGGTCCATGTGCCTGTTTTTGTGCTAGTACCAGGCTTTTTTGATTACAGTGGCCTTGTAATACAGTTTGGTGTCAGGTATTGTGGTCCCTCCTACTTTGTTCTTCTTTCTCAAAATTGCTGCAGCTATTTGAGGTTGTTTATAGTTCCATATACATTTTTGAAGTGTTTGTTCTATGTCTGTAAAATATGCCATTGGTACTTTAATAGGTATTGCATTGAATCTGTAAATTGCTTTTGGGTAATATGGACATTTTGATGATGTTAATTCTTCTGATCCATGAATAAGGTATATGTTTCCATTTGTTTGTGTCTTACTTGATTTCTTTCTTCAATGTTGTGTAGTTTTCTGCATACAGGTCTTTTACCTCCTTGTTTAGGTTTATTCCTAGGTATTTTATTTTTCTTTTTGCTTTATTGAATGGGATTTTTTTCTTGACTTCTGCTTCTGCTCTTTCATTGTTGTTATACGGAAATGCCTTTGATTTCTGGATTTTGACTTTGTATCTGGCTGTTTGGAAAAATTCATTTATTAGGACGAGCAGCTTTTTAGTCAAGTCTATAGGATTTTCTATATACACTATCATATCATCTGCAAACAATGATAGTTTTGTTACTCCTTTCCAATTTGGATGCCTTTTATTTCCTTTTCTTGTCTAATCACTGTGGCCAATACTTCCAATACTATATTGAATAGAAGTGGTGAAAGTGGACAACCTTGTCTTGTTCCTGATCTTAGTGGAAAAGATTTTAGTTTTTGCCCATTGAGTATGATGTTGGCTGTAGGTCTCCCGTATATGGAGTTTATTATGTTAAGGAATGCTCCCTCAATTCCCACTTTGCTGAGTATTTTTATCATAAATGGGTGCTGTACCTTATCAAATGCTTTTTCTGCATCTAGTAATATGATCATGTGATTTTTGTCTTTGCTTTTGTTTATGTGATGTATTACATTTACTGATTTGTAAATGTTGAACCATCCTTGCATCCCTGGGATGAATCGCATTTGGTAATGATGTATTATCTTTTTAATGTATTATTGGATGTGGTTTGCCAATATTTTGTTGAAGATTTTAGTGTCTATGTTCATCAGCAATATGGGCCTGAAATTTTCCTTCTTTGTTATGTCTTTATCTGGTTTGGGGATTAGAATGATGTTGGCTTCATAAAAAAAGTTTGGGAGTCTTCCATCATTTTGGATTTTTTTGAAAAATTTGTGAAGGATAGGGGTTAGCACTTCCTTAAATGCTTTGTAAAATTCTCCTGTGAAACCATCTGGTCCCGGGCTTTTGTGTGCTGGGAGTTTTTTGATTACTGCTTCAATTTCATCTGCTGTTATTGGTCTGTTCAGGTTTTTTGCTTCTTCTTCATTGAGTTTTGGGATATTATATTTTTCTAGAAACTTGTCCATTTCACCTAGGTTTTCAAATTTCTTGGCATATAGTTTTTCATAGTAATTTCTCATAATCCTTTGTATTTCTGTGGTGTCAGTTGTAATCTCTCCTCTTTTGTTTCTGATTCTGTTTATTTGGGTCCTCTCTCTTTTTTTCTTGATGAGCCTGCTTAAAGGATTGTCAATTCTGTTTATCTTTTCAAAGAACCAGCTCCTGGATTTGTTGACCCATAGAATTGTGCTTTTAGTCTCTATGTCATTTAATTCTGCTCTGATCTTGGTTATTTCCTTCCTTCTACTTGCTCTAGGCTGTCTTTGTTTTTGTTCCTTGAGTTCTTGTAGGTGTAGGGTTAAGTAGTTTGTTTAAGATGTTTCTGTCTTTTTCAGGTAGACCCGTATCACTATGAACTTCCCTCTGAGGACTGCCTTTGCTGTGTCCTATAAGTTTTGGTTTGTTGTGAGTTCATTTTCATCTGTTTTCAGAAACTTTTTGATTTCCTCCCCAATTTTATTCTTGACCCATTCACTATTTAATACCATGTTATTCAATCTCCATCATTTTGAGGACTTTGGGTTTTTCCCATTGGGGTTGGTTTCTAGTTTCAGTCCCTTGTGGTCAGAGAAAATGCTTGGTATGATTTCAATTTTCTTGAATTTGTTGAGGCTAGTTTTGTGTCCTATCATGTGGTCTATCTTTGAGAATGTTCCATGTGCATTTGAAAAGAATGTGTATTTATTTCTTTGGGATTAAGGGCTCTATATATATCAGTTAAGTCCATTTCATCTAGAGTGTTGTTCAATGCCACAATATCTTTGTTGATATTTTTTTAGAAGATCTGTCCATTTTTGACAGTGGGGTGTTAAAATCCCCTAGTATAATTGTCTTGCTGTCAATACCTTTCTTGAAGTCCTCAAAGATTTTATGGATGTATTTAGGTACTCCTGTGTTGGGTGCATATATATTTACAATGTTTATGTCTTCTTGGTGGATTCTTCCCTTGAGTATTATGAAACAACCTTCTGGGTCTCTCTTTATGGCTCTTCTTTTGAAGTCTATTTTGTCTGATATGAGTATTGCTACCCTGGCTCTTTTTGCCCCTGGTCCATTTGCTTGGAAAATTTGTTTCCAGCCCTTCACTTTCAGTCTGTGTAAGTCTTTTGTTCTGAGATGGATCTCTTGTAGTCAGCATATGTGTGGATCATGCTTTCTTATCCATTTAGCTATTCTATGCCTTTTCATTGGAGCATTTAATCCATTTACATTTGAGGTTATTGTTGATAATTACTTATTCATTGCCATTTTTTTACCTGTGTTCCTTTCTCTCTCTTTTCCTTCCTTTACTTAAAGCAGTCCCTTTAGCATCTCTTGCAGAGCTGGTTTGGTACAGGTGTATTCTTTTAGACTTCTTTAGTCTGGGAAGCTCCTTATTTAGCCTTCTATCTTGATTGAAAGCCTTGCTGGGTAAAGTAATCTTGGTTGCAGGCCTTTGGTTCTCATTACTTGGAATATTTCTTGCCATTCTCTTCTGGCTTGGAGTGTTTCCATTGAGAAGTCAGCGGCTAACCTTTTCGGGGCACCCTTGTATGTTACTTCCTTTTTCTCCCTTGCTACCTTTAAGATTCTCTTTGTTTTGGAATTTTGCCATTTTAATTATGATGTGTCTTGAAGTGGGCCTCTTTGGGTTCCTCTTGATTGGGACTCTATGTTTCCTGGATTTGTGTGACTTTTTCTCCCATTTAATTAGGGAAGTTTTCCATCATTACTTTTTGAAATAGGTTTTCTATCCCTTGCTCTTCTTCTTCTCCTTCTGGTATCCCTATTATACGGATATTATTACGTTTCATATTATCTTACATTTCTCTTAATCCCTTTTCATTGTTTCTGAGCCTCTTTTACTTTTCTTGCTCTCTCTGGATGTTTTTTTCTACTTGGCCCTCCATCTCGCTGATCCAATCTTCTCCTTCATCAATTCTGCTTTTCATTCCTTCCACTGTGTTCTTCAGTTCAGAAATTGTATTCTTCATTTCCTCTTGGCCCTTACTGATAGTTTCTGTTTCCTTTTTCATGTTGATGTAGTTTGCATTGAGTTCATCGTAGCTTCCCTGTAGTTTCTGGTAGCCCATTGAGAGCTCTTGGAGCTTCCTGACAACCATTGCTTTGAATGCAAAATCTGATAGTTGAGTTGCCTCCATTTTATTTAGCATTCTTTCTGAGGCTTCCTCCTTTTCTTTTGTTTGGGGATTGTTTCATTGTCTTCCCATTGTTTATGAGGCTCTTCCTGTTAGGCTCAGTTTCTTAAATTGATCTTTTCTGGTTCCCTGGGTTTATGGTGCGACCATCTGTGGTAGAATACCTGTAAGAGTCAGTGGTGCTGTCTTCTTCGTGTATCCTGGTGTTCACAGCTTCCACTGTCTCAGCTGTTGAAATGCCCTCTCTTTGGGACCAACTCTGGTCTTTCCACAGTCCAGGGTTTTTTTTTGTTGTTGTTTGTTTTGTTTTGTTTTTTTTTTTTGTCTCACTTGTAATTATTTAAAAAGAGAAAAGAGGAGGAAAACAAAGAAAAGAAGAAAATAAATGAAAAGGGAATAAAGAAAAGCAGAAAGAAAAAGAAAATAAAAAAAGAGAAAGGAAAAATAGATAAGATTGGAAAGAAAGGAAGACAGAATAAGACAAGAAAGAAGTAACAAGAAGCAAAAAGATTTGAGGGGTAAAAAAGATAAAAATAATAAAAATAATAATTAAAAAAAAACACAAAACACCAATTCTTGCTGTTATCAATCTTGCCAAGCTGGTTTTTCTGGCCTTGCTGACTGCAGTGGCCAAGGAGTGACGGTATTGCTTTTCTCCCTGTTCAGCACTCAGTTATCTTTGGGCTACTGTCCTCAGAGCTAGCCCAGGGCCTCTCCACACAGGGCCTCAGCTGTATCTTCTGAGGTGGCGTGCACCTACCGCAGTCGCCAGGAGGCGCTAATGATCTCCCAGCCTTCCATGCACAGGTGCTGACTGTCATGAGTGCACGAATCAACCCCCACGCAGGTCGCATGCAGGTGCCTAAGATCTCCCAGCCGTCCACACCGGTCCCCGATGGTGCACGGGCTCCGAGAGACCACAGCGCAGGTTCCCCGGTGGCACACTGGCATCAATGGATCCCCAAGCAGTTGTTACCAATGGCATGTGGATGCATACAGTCGCTCAAGCTCCGATGCACAATCCTCCCAGGGCTATGAGATCTTAACTCCGCTGTGTGAGATTTCAAGCAACCAGGTTTATCCCCGTGCTACTGAAACCTTGTTTGGCTGAGCAGGGAGTGGTTGACCCAGTTTCCTCCCTCCCTAGAGTCTTATGGCCAGTGCTGGACCGGGATCTCAGCCCCCACCCTGATCTCCACGCTGCTGGAGTACTCTCCTTACCATATGGTTTTTCAATGTCCACTGCAATTTTCGATCTCCTGTTTTCAAATATGCTGTGTTTCTGATGTCTGTTTGCTGTGCTTGCTGTAAATTGGCCATGTTTTTCTCCTGTGTGTAGGGGGAAAAGGAATGCGCTTCCTCATATCGTGCCATCATCTTCCTTGAAATTGTCTAACATAGATTTTAAAAAGAAGAAGAAAGTGAGAGTAAGCAGTCTACCAGTTTTAAAATTTATGATATAGCTATAGTAGTAAGGATTGTGTGCTAATGGTGAAAGAATAAACACATTGATCAATGGATTTGAATAGAGAACCCAGATATAGGCCCACAGAAATATGTCCAATTGACTTTTGAAGAAGATGAAAAGCAGCACAATGAAGGTAGCACATACTTTCCAAAAACTGGTCCTGGAGCAATTAAACTTACAGAAGGAAAAAAGAAAAAAAAAACTTTTCATACCTTATACAATAATTAATGCCAAGTGAATCATAAATTTAAGTATAAAATTTTAGGAAAAAATAGGACATACTCTTCAGGATCTAGGGCTAGTTAATGTGTTCTTATTGATACTAAAACCAGCATCCATAAAGAGAAAAACTCATGAGCTGTATATCAAAATAATAAAAAAAAACTTTTGCTTTGTGAAACATCCTGTAAAGAGGATGGAAAGACAAGCGAGAGTGGAATGGAAGAAAGCATTTGCATAGGACATGTCCAACAAAGCAGCTGTACTTAGAATGTATGAAGAAGTATCAATTTCAAGAATAGAAAACAAACAATTCAACTGGAAAATGGGCAAAATATAAAAAGAGACAGTTCATTGATGGCGAATAAGCACAAGCATGTTCAACACAATTTGGGAAATGCAAATGAACACTACAATAATATACTACCAGAATGTTTAAAATTATGGCGAGACAAAATTCTGGTGAGGACTCAGAGGAACTGGATCACTCATATATTGCTGACGGGAATGTAAAGCGATAGTCACTCTTGAGAGTTTTGCTGTTTTTATAAAACTAAATGCACAACTACCATACTACTCAGAAATCGTACTCTTGGTTGTTTCTCCCAGAGAAATAAAGACTTATATTCACACACACACTTGTATATGAATATTTCTAATAGCTTTATTTGCAATAGCCCAACATTAGAAACAACCCTCATGTCCAACCAGTGAAAGGTTAAATAAACTGTGGTGTATTTATACCATGAAAAACTACTAAAAATACAAAGCAACAAGCTACAAATATACAATTTTGATAAGTCTCCAGAGAATTAGGCTGAATGAAAAAAGCCAATCCTAAAAGGTAATTCACTGTGTCATTTCATTTATGTAACATACTTTTAAAAAACATATTTTATTTATTCGTTTTAGAAAGAGGGAAAGGGAGGGAGGAAGGGAGGGAGACAAACATCAATGTGTGGTCACCTCTCATGTGCCCCCCCAACATACACTGGGGACCCGGCCTGCCACCATGGTGAAACTTCTTAAAATGACTAAATATAGAAATGGAGAATAGATCAGCGGTTTCTGGGAGTTAAGAAAAGGTGGGGATTGGGCGTGAGGTGTGGTGTGGCTATAAAAGGACACCAGGAAGGATCCCTGGGCTGTGGGAATGTTCTGCATCTTTACTGTATCCATAGCAATATCTTAGCTATGACATTGAACTCTAGCTTTTTTCAAGATGTTACCACTTCAAGGAACTAGATAAAGGATACATTAGATATCTCTGCATTATTTCTTAAAACTGCATGTGAATCCACAATGATTTCAGAATAAAAAAAAAAGTTTAATTAAATAAATCACTAGCTTTCCCCCTTCCTTCCCTGACACTCCACCACCAAAAGTTTCTTTTTCTACGTCTTTCAAAGTTATTCCTACTATTTTAAAAAAGCAGTGAATGCAAGAGAATGTGGTTATGGAGTACTAATCTGAGAGTGGGTGCCAAATAGACATGGTGAAGAAGGGCTTCAAGAGAATAAAGCACACAAATCACTGTTTCTTTCCTTTTGTCTCTCCCTTTAAAAAAATCTATCTTCTCTCTATTTATCTATCAATCATCTATCTATCATCATCTATCTATTATGTATCATCTATCTATCATCAATTCATCCATCCATCCATCCATCCATCCATCCACTCATCCATCCATTTCCAGAACCCACTTCTTAGCCTTTTCCTTACTACTCTCCTGGTTCAAATCACCATCATGCCATTCAATTCTTGCAAAAGAGGTCTCTATTTCTATAAGGGACACCCTCCTGTTCGTTCTCCACCCAGCAGCAGGAGAGTGCCTGTGAGTCTCAAGGAAAAGCCCAAATCTTTTAACAGCCTGCAAAGCCCTGTCAGACTAGGCCCTGCCCACAATTTCAAGCTTCTCAGGCCACACCTGCTTCCTCCTCAGGGGCCCAGAGCGAGCTTGCGCCTCCCCTTCTGACCCTCAGCTTGGTCTGCCTGGCAGGGACCCATGTGGACCCCAGGCCTACCTCCAACCTTGCTTGCCTCTTCCCTCCACATCTGCCGGGACAGATTCTTCTCACCACATGCCCCAGGAATGCAGGGATAGAAGCCACTGTAGCCCTGGAAAGCAGCAAGGGCCTGGGATGGGAACTTGGGGATGCGGTCAAAGGTGGTTGTCGCTGGCTTGCATGGCCTGTGCCAGGGTGAGGGAGATAGTCCTGTATCCTAGACAGCGCTGAGAGCAGAGCCCAGCAGCACCCCCAGGCAGGCGCTCTGTAGAGCTCTCTTGCACACAGGTATTTCCACAGCACCAGTTAAGTAAATTCTCAGGTTCTTTATTGTCTCCTGTCCCTCTGCTTGCGGTATTTGCCCCAGAAATGCATGTGGCTCACTCCCTCACTGCCTTCAAAGTGTTACTCAAATCACAAGTTCTTAGGGAGGCATCATCTGACTGGGTATTCCATTGTGCAACCTTTATCCCTATGGGTGCCATCTTGTCCTTTTCCTTGTTTATTTTTCCTTTATTCACACTACTAGTCACTTCCTAAGGTAGGTATTTGAATTTTGTGTTAGTTTCTTTTTCTTTCTCTCTCTCTCTCCCTCCCTCCCTCTCTTCCTTTCTCTCTTTCTCTCTCTCTCTGTCTCTCTCTCTCTCTCTGTGTTTCTGTCTCTCCCTCTGTCTCTCTTTCTTTTTCTTTTTTTGTTTTTGTTTTGTTTTTGTTTTGTTTTGTTTTCTCTAACACTCTGGTAGAAGGTAACCTTAAGGGCACAGAAAAACTCCCTGACCATTTCACCTTCAGCTTTCAGGTCACAGCAGAGGACTGCAGAGCTGGCTCTATCGTTTAAGCTCACTGTCCATGTCTAGATTCAAGCCAAGTGAATTACTGAAATAACCTTCAGTCTTGGCACTGTCCAATGTATTTATCCCCTTACATGCATTTAGAGAGTTTTCTAAAACACAAACTTGATTATATTACTTCCCTGTCTGAAACCATTTAATCTTTTCTTAGTGAATTTAGGATTATACAGTAGTATATTGAAATGCTCATTTGAGAAATACTTGGAGATCACGGAGTTATTCCCCTTCTTGGGGGACTTTCACTGTAGCCTGAGGGAGAGAGGGAGTGATTTTGACCTGGGGCACTCTGGAATTTGTGAGCAAGCATGCACAACCGCAATATCAGCCTGGATCCAGTATGGATAAGTGCATTTCTCTAGTAGCTTTCAGCATTCCAGATTTAGACAATGAAGGAAGACAACGGGATTTTCCCAGGATTTCTGTTTTTTCCAGTAGTTTAACAATATTGAGAAACTTGGAAGCTGTGCTAGCCTGCAAGCAGACTTTGTGAGGATTAAGAACAAAGTGAGAATGAGAGGGGAGATGAAACAGGGCAGTATGAAAGAATTTGTCCAGAGAGATTTATAACATTTTTTGGTTTTTAGAAAAGATGATATACTCTGACTGATGCATGGAGGGAAGATGGTGAGGTCAGTATTGATCAGTAGCCTGGTGTTCGGGTACTGAGGGAAGAGATTTGAGATCATGTAAAATCACTGACACATAAAATGATGTGTGTCATCATTATAGGTGACTAAGACATCACCTAAAAGGTGGGTGATGTCTTAGTATAAAACTTGGTAGTATTGAGCATACTTTTTAAAATATATTTTATTGATTATGCTATTATGGCTGTCCCATTTCTCCCCCATCATTCCCCTCCTTCCTGCACACCCCCTCCCACCTACATTCCCCCACTTTAGTTCATGTCCATGTGTCATAAGTTCTTTAGCTTCTACTTTCCCCACACTACTCTTGCCCTCCCCCTGTCTATTTTCTACCTACCATCTATGCTACTTGTTCTCTATACCTTGTGCCCCTCTCTCCTCCTCCCACTCCCCTGTTCCTAACCCTCCATGTGATCTCCATTTCTGTGTTTCTGCTCCTGTTGTAGTGGTTTGCTTAGTTGGCTTTTGTTTTAGGTGTGGTTGTTAATACCTGTGAGTTTGCTGATTTTTACTGTTCATATTTTTTATGTTCTTTTTCTTAGATAAGTCCCTTTAACATTTCATATAATAAGGGCTTGGTAATGATGAACTCCTTTAACTTGACTTTATCTGAGAAGCACTTTATCTTGCGTTCCATTCTAAATGACAGCTTTGCCGGATAGAGCAATCTTGGATGCAGGTCCTTGACTTTCATTACTTGGAATACTACATTTTTTGAAAATTAAAAAAAAAATTATTTCAATTGTTGTTCTTGTACAGTTTTCTGTCTTCTATTCCCATCCCAGCCCACCTCCCCAGCCCTCTCCACCTACCTCCCATTTCCACCCCCCTAGTTTTTGTCCATGTGTCTTTTGTACTTGTTGCTCTAAACCCTTCCCCTTTTCCCCTGGAATTCCCTCCCCTCTCCCCTCTGGTGACTGTCTTTCCAGTCCCTTCTTGACTATAAGGTCTCTTTTGAGAAATCATCTGACTGTCTGATGGGAAGTCCTTTGTAGGTGACTGTCCCCTTATCCCTTGCTGCTTCTAGAATTCTCTCCTTCATTTTAATCTTGGCTAATGTAATGATGATGTGCCTTGGTGTGTTCCTCCTTGGGTCCAACTTCTTTGGGACTCTCTGAGCTTCCTGGACTTCCTGGAAGTCTATTTCCTTTGCCAGATTGGGGAAGTTCTCCTTTATTATTTGT
>PVKU01015615.1:0-17652 GCA_004027475.1 Anoura caudifer | reverse complement strand
TTTCCAACCTTCACTTTCAGTCTGTATAGGTTTTTGCTCTGAAGTGTGTCTGTTGTAGGCAGCATATGTGTGAGTCATGTTTTCTTACCCATTCAGCTACCCTATGTCTCTCTTTTTTTAATTTTATTTTAATTGTTGTTCTTATACAGTTTTCTGTTTTCTACTCCCATCCCACCCCACCACCCCAGCCCTCCCCAGCTCCCTCCCATTTCCACCCCCCCCTAGCTTTTGTCCGTGTGTCTTTCATACTTGTTGCTCTAATCCCTTCCCCTTTTCCCTGGATATTCCTATCCCTCTCCTGCCTTGTTCTCAATTTCAGTGTCTTTGGTTATATTGTGCTTGTTTGTTTGTTTGTTTGTTTGTTTTATTAGGTTCCTGTTAAAGGTGAGATCATATGGTATTTGCCTTTCACCTCCTGGCTTGTTTTGCTTAGCATAATGCTCTCCAGTTCCATCCATGCTGTCATGAAGGGTAGGAGCACCTTCTTTCTTTCTGCTGCATAGAATTCCATTGTGTAAATGTACCATAGTGTCTTGATCCATTCATTTACTGATGGGCACCTAGGTTGCTTCCAACATTTGGCTATTGTAAATTGTGCTGCTATGAACATTGGGGTGCATAGGTTCTTTTGGATTGGTGTGTCAGGGTTTCTAGGATATAATCCTAGCAGTGGAATTGTTGGGTCAAAAGGTAGGTCCATTTTTAGTTTTCTGAGAAAATTCCATACTGCTTTCCATAGTGGTTTTACCAGTCTGCAGTCCCACCAACAGTGTACTAGGGTCCCCTTTTCTCCACAACCTCTCCAACACTTGTTGTTTGTTGCTTTGTTTATGATGGCCATTCTGACTGGTGTGAAGTAGTATCTCATTGTGGTTTCAATTTGCATCTCTCTGATGGTTAATGATAATGATCACCTTTTCATGTGTCTCTGGATCCTCTGTATGTCCTAATTGGAGAATTGTCTGTTCAGTTCAAGTCCTTTGCCCATTTTTTAATTGGGTTGCTTGTCTTCTTAGAGTGGAGTTGTGTAAGTTCTTTATATATTTTGGAGATTAAACCCTTGTCTGAGGTATCATTGGCAAATATGTTTTCCCATAGAGTTGGTTCTCTTTTTATTTTAATACTGTTTTCTTTAGCCATGCAGAAGCTTTTTATTTTGATGATATCCCATTTGTTTATACTTTCCTTTATGTCCCTTGCTTTAGGGGACATATCAGTAAAAATGTTGCTTCGTGAAATATCTGAGATTTTCCTGCCTACGTTCTCCTCTAGGACTTTAATGGTGTCACGGCTTATATTTAACGCTTTTATCCACCTTGAATTTATTTTTGTGTATGGTGTAAGTTGGTGTTCGGGTTTCATTTGTTTGCATGTAGCTGTCCAGTTTTCCCAACACCACTTGTGGAGGAGGTTACTTTTAGTCCATTTTGTGTTGCCGACTCCTTTTTTGAATATTAATTGACCGTAGAGAATTGGGTTTATTTCTGGGCTCTCTGTTCTATTCCACAGGTCCATGTGCTGGTTTTTGTGCCAGTACCATGCTGTTTTGATTACAGTGCCCTTGTAATACTGTTTGGTGTCAGGTATTGTGATCCTTCCTACTTTGCTCTTCTTTCTCAAAATTGCTGCAGCTATTCGAGGTAGTTTATGGCTCCATATAAATTTTTGAAGTGTTTGTTCTGTGTCTGTGAAATATGTCATTGGTAATTTATTTATTTTTTCTTTTTCTTTTTTAAATATCATTTTTATTTTACAATTACAGTTGACATACATTGTTATATTAGTTTCAGGTGTACATTCCAGTGATTAGACATTACATAACTTATAGGTGGTCATTCTGATAAATCTCACACTCATCTGCCACCATACAAAGTTTTTAGAATATTATTTTTTCTTTTTTTATTTTCCTTATTTTCTCTCTTTTTTAAAATTTTATTTTAACTGTTGTTCTTATACAGTTTTCTGTTTTCTACTCCCATCCCACCCCACCGCCCCAGCCCTCCCCAGCTCCCTTCCATTTCCACCCCCCCGCCTAGCTTTTGTCCATATGTCTTTCATACTTGTTGCTCTAATCCCTTCCCCTTTTCCCTGGATATTCCTATCCCTCTCCTCTCTTGTTCTCAATTTTAGTGTCTTTGGTTATATTATGCTTGTTTGTTTGTTCTGTTAATTAGGATCCTGTTAAAGGTGAGATCATATGGTATTTGTCTTTCACCTCCTGGCTTATTTCACTTAGCATAATGCTCTCCAGTTCCATCCATGCTGTTGCAAGGGTTGGAGCTACTTCTTTCTTTCTACTGCATAGAAATCCATTGTGTAAATGTGACATAGTTTCTTGATCCATTCATTTACTGATGGGCAAAGCAATGGTTGTCAGGAAGCTCCAAGAGCTCTCAATGAGCTACCAAAAACTACACAGAAGCTATGATGAACTCACTGCAAACTATATCAACATGAAAAAGGAAATAGAAACTATCAACAAGGGCCTACAAGAAATGAGAAATACAATTTCTGAACTGAAGAACACAGTGGAAGGAATGAAAAGCAGAATTGATGAAGCAGAAGATCGGATCAGTGAGTTGGAGGACAAAGTAGAAAAAAAAAACAGCAGAAGGAGCAAGAAAAGGAAAAGAGGCTTAGAAAGAATGAAGAGGGATTAAGAGAAATGCAAGACAATATGAAACGTAATAATATCTGTATAATAGGGATACCAGAGGGAGAAGAAGAAAAGCAAGGGACAGAAAACCTATTTGGAAACAAAAAATTATGGAAAACTTCCCATTGGTAATTTAATAGGTATTGCATTGAATCTGTAAATTGCTTTGGGTAGTATGGACATTTTGATGATGTTAATTGTTCCGATCCTCGAACACGGTATATGTTTCCATTTATTTGTGTCTTCCTTGATTTCTTTCTTCACTGTTGTGTAGGTTTCTGCATACAGGTCCTTTACGTCTTTGGTTAGGTTTATTCCTAGGTATTTTATTTTTCTTTTTGCTATATCAAATGGGATTTTTTTCGTGATTTCTGCTTCTGCTGTTTCATTGTTTGTATACAAAAATGCCTTTGATTTTTGGGTATTCACCTTGTATCCTGCTGTTTGGCCAAATTCATTTACTAGATTGAGCAGCTTCTTGGCTCAGTCTATAGGATGTTCTATGTACACTATCATGCCATCTGCAAATAATGATAGTTTTGTTTCCTCCTTTCCAATTTGGATGCCTTTTATTTCCTTTTCTTGTCTAATCACTGTGGCCAATAGTTCCAATACTATATTGAATAGAAGTGGTGAAAGTGGACAACCTTGTCTTGTTCCTGATCTTAGTGGAAAAGATTTTAGTTTTTGCCTGTTGAGTATGATGTCGGCTGTAGGTCTCTCATATATGGCCTTTATTATACTGAGGAATGTTCCCTTAATTCCCACTTTGCTGAGTGTTTTTATCATAAACGGGTGCTGTACCTTATTAGATGCTTTTTCTGCATCTATTGATATGATCATGTGATTTTTGTCTTTGCTTTTGTTTATGGGATGTATTACATTTACTGATTTGCGTATATCGAACCATCCTTGCATCCCTGGGATAAATCCCACGTGGTCATGATGTATGATCTTTTTAATATATTGTTGGATGTGGTTTGCCAGTATTTTGTTGAGGATTTTAGCGTCTATGTTCATCAGCGCTATGGGCCTGAAGTTTTCTTTCCTTGTTATGTCTTTATCTGGTTTTGGGATCAGAATGATGCTTGCTTCATAAAAAGAGTTTGGTAGTCTTCCATCATTTTGGATTCTTTCAAAAAGTTTGTGAAGGATAGGGGTTAGCTCTTCCTTGAATGCTTTGTAAAATTCTCCTGTGAAACCATCTGGTCCCGGGCTTCTGTGTGTCAGGAGTTTTTAGATTACTGCTTCTATTTCATCTGCTGTTATTGGTCGGTTCAGGCTTTCTGCTTCTTCTTCATTGAGTTTTGGGAGATTATATGTTTCTAGAAACTTGTCCATTTCACCTAGGTTTTCAAATTTCTTGGTATACAGTTCTTCATAGTAATTTCTTACAATGCTTTGTATTTCTGTGGTGTCAGTTGTAATCTCTCCTCTTTCATTTCTGATTGTGTTTATTTGGGTCCTCTCTCCTTTTTTCTTGATGAGCCTGCTTAAAGGCTTGTCAATTTTGTTTATCTTTTCAAAAAACCAGCTCCTGGATTCATTGATCTTTAGAATTGTGCTTTTAGTCTCTATGTCATTTAATTCTGCTCTGATTTTAATTATTTCCTTCCTTCTACTTGCTCTGGGCTGTCTTTGCTATTGATCTTCGAGTTCTTGTAGGCGTAGAGTTGTTTGTTTGAGATGTTTCTATCTTTTTTAGGTAGGCCTGTATTGCTATGAACTTTCCTCTGAGGACTGCCTTTGCTGTGTCCCATAAGTTTTTGGTTGTTGTGAGTTCATTTTCATTTGTTTCCAGAAACTTTTTTATTTCTTCCCTAATTTCAGTCTTGATCCATTCATTGTTTAATAGCATGCTAATCAATCTCCATGATTTTGAGGGTTTTGGGGTTTTCCCCTTGGGGTTGCTTTCTACTTTCAGTCCCTTGTGGTTAGAGAAAATCCTTGGTATGATTTCAATTTTCTTGAATTTGTTGAGGCTTGTTTTGTGTCCTATCATGTGTTATCTATATTTGAAAATATTCCATGTTCATTTGAAAAGAATGTGTATTTAGTTTCTTTGGGATGAAGGGCTTTATATATATATATCAGTTAAGTCCATTTCATCTAGAGTGTTGTTCAATGCTACAATATCTTTGTTGATATTTTGTTTAGAAGATCTGTCCATTTTTGACAGTGGGGTGTTAAAATCCCCTACTATAATTGTGTTGCTGTCAATATCTTTCTTGAAGTCCTCTAAGATTTTCTTGATGTATTTAGGTGCTCCTATGTTGGGTGCATATATATTTACAATGTTTATGTCTTCCTGATGGATTCTTCCTTTGAGTATTATGAAGTGACCTTGAGGATCTCTCTTTATGGCTCTTCTTTTGAAGTCTATTTTGTCTGATATGAGTATTGCTACCCCAGCTTTTTTTTTCCTGTCCATTTGCTTGGAAAATTTGTTTCCAGCCCTTCACTTTGAGTCTGTGTAGGTCTTTCGTCCTGAGGTGGGTCTCTTGTAGGCAGCATATGTGTGGGTCATGCTTTCTTATCTATTCAGCTATTCTATGCCTTTTCATTGGAGCATTTAATCCATTTATGTTTAAGGTTATTATTAATAGGTACTTATTCATTGCCATTTTTTGTACCTGTGTTCCTCACCCTCTCTTTCTCCTTTCCTTCCTTTCCTTAAAGCAGGCCCTTTAGTGTCTCTTGCAGAGGTGGTTTGGTAGAGGTGTATTCTTTTAGACTTCTTTTGTCTGGGAAGCTTCTTATTTGGCCTTGTATCTTGATTGAAAGCCTTGCTGGGTAAAGTAGTCTTGCTTGCAGGCCTTTGGTTCTCATTGCTTGGAATATTTCTTGCCATTCTCTTTTGGCTTGGAGTGTTTCCAATGAGAAGTCAGCTGCTAACCTAGTTGGGGCTCCCTTGTATGTTACTTCCTTTTTCTCCCTTGCTGCCTTTAAGATTCTCTCTTTGTCTTGGAATGTTGCCATTTTAATTATGATGTGTCTTGACATGGGCCTCTTTGGGTTCCTCTTGATTGGGACTCTCTGTGTTTCCTGGATTTGTGTGACTTTTTGTCTCATCAAATTAGGGAAGTTTTCCATCATTACTTTTTCAAATAGGTTTTCTATCCCTGCTTTTATTCTTCTCCCTCTGGTATCCCTATTATATGGATATTATTACATTTCATACTGTCTTGCATTTCTCTTAATCCCTCTTCATTCTTTCTAAGCCTCTTTTCCTTTTCTTGCTCCTTCTGGCTGTTTTTTTTCTACTTTGTCCTCCAACTCACTGATTCGATCTTCTACTTCATCGATTCTGCTTTCCATTCCTTCCATTGTGTTCCTCAGTTCAGAAATTGTATTTCTCATTTCCTGTTGGCCCTTGTTGATAGTTTCTATTTCCTTTTTCATGTTGATATAGTTTGCAGTGAGTTCATCGCAGCTTCCGTGTAGTTTTTGGTAGCTCATTGAGAACTTTTGGAGCTTCCTGAGAACCATTGCTTTGAACTCAAAATCTGATAGTTGAGTTGCCTCCATTTCATTTAGCATTCTTTCTGGGGCTTCCTCCTTTTCTTTCATTTGGGCATTGTTTCTTTGTCTTCCCATTGTTTGTGAGACTCTTCTTGTTAGCCTTAGCTCCTTAATTTGATTTGTTCTCATTCCCTGGGTTTATGGTGTGAACTTCTGTGGTAGAATGCCTGTGAAATTCAGTGGTGCTATCTCCTTCGGGTATCCTGGTGTTCACGGCTTCCAGTGTGTCAGCTGTTGAAATGCCCCCTCTTTGGGGCCAACTCTGGTCTTTCCATAGTTCCAGGGTTTTTTTGTTTTGTTTTGTTTTGTTTTTGTGTCACTTGTATGTGTTTAAAAAGAGAAAGGAGAAGGAAAGGAAGAAAAGAAATGAAGGAAAAGGAAATAAAAAAATGAAAAGAGAATAAAGAAAAGTAGAATGAAAAAGAAAAAAGAGAATAAAAAAGACGGGAAGGAGAGATAAGCTTGGAAAGAAAGGAAGAAGAAGTAAAACAAGAAAGTAGTAATGAGAAGCAAAAAGGAGTTGAGGGGTAAAAAAGATCAAAATAATGAAAAAAGAAAAAGAAAAAAACCCCCACAAAATTCGAAAAACCGAAAAACACCAAAACCGCTAATTCTTGGTTTTATCAATCTTGCCAAGCTGGTTTTTCTGGCTTTGATGACTGCAGTGGCCGAGGGGTGACCATATTTTTTTTTCCTTGTTTAGCACTCAGTTTTCTCTGGCCTACTGTCCTCAGAGCTATCCCAAGACTCTCCGCACAGGATCCCAGGCGCCAACTGTGGTCTCGTGCCCGCAAGCGGTGATGTTCCCTGAGTCTTCCTTGTACAGGTGCTAACTACCAAGAACATGGCTCGACTCCTACGCAGGTTGCACATCAGTGTCTAAGATCTCCCAGCAGCCCACTCAGGTCTCCACTGGTGCGATGGCGCGATGGCGCCGGGAGACCGTATTGCTGCTCCCTGCTGGCGCGAGTGCCCGCGCTGGGCCAAGAGACCTTAGAGGTACCCAGTGACTGCACCCCGGGTCTCTCAGGGCGTGCTGGTGTGAACGATCCCCGCACAGCTGTTTAAAATAGCTCGTGGGCATAGACAAAAGTGTGCGCTCCAATGCTCAGTCCTCCCAGGGCTATGAGATCTTAACTCCTCTCTGTGAGATTTCAAGCAACCAAGTTTATGCTGGTGCTGCTGAGACCCTGTTTGGCTGATCAGGGAGCATTTGCCCCAGCTCCCTCCCTAGAGTCTTACGGCCAGCACTGACCCGGGATCTCAGCCCCCGCCCTGGTCTCCGCACTGCTGGAGTACTCTCCTTTCCGTCTGTTTTTTCAATGTCCACTGCAATTTTCGATCATGTGTTTTCAAATATGCTGTGTTTCTGGTGTCTCTTTGCTGTGCTGCATTGAAAAATGTCCTGGTTTAACACATGTGTGAAGGGGGAAGAGAGATGTGCATCCTCTTACCATGCCGCCATCTTTTCTCTCCCCCTATGTCTCTTGATTGGAGCATTTAATCCATTTACATTTAAGGTTATTATTGATAGGTACTTATTCATTGCCATTTTACTCCCTTTGTACCTTTGTTCCTTTGTCATTCCCTGTTTTTTTGTCCTCTTCTTAAAGCAGTTCCTTTACCATATCTTGCAGTGCTGGTTTGGTGGAGGTGAATTCTATCAGTCTTCTTTTGTTTGACAAACTCCTTATTTCCCCTTCCATTTTAATTGAGAGCCTTGCTGGGTAATCTTGGTTGCAGGCCTTTGCTTTTCATTACTTGGAACATTTCTTGCTATTCCCTACTGGCTTGTCATGATTCTGTTGAGAAGTCAGCTGCCAGCCTTATCAGGGCTCCCTTGTATGCTACTTCCTATTTCTCTCTTGCTGCCCTTAAGTATCTCTCTTTGTCTTTAAATTTTGCCATTTTAATTATGATGTTTCTTGGAGTGAGCCCCTTTGGGTTCCTCTTGATTGGGTCCTTCTCTGTTGCCTGGGCTTGTGTGGCTTTTTCTGTCATCAAATTAGGGAAGTTTTCTATCATTACTTTTTCAAACAGGTTTTCTATCCCTTGCTCCTCTTCTTCTCATTCTGGTATCCCTATCTTATGGATATTATTCCATTTTATGTTGTCCTGCATTTCCCTTTACCCTTCTTCATTCTTTTTTTAGTCTTTTTTTCCTTTACTTGCTGTTTTTGGGAGCTGTTCTCTACCTTGTCCTCCAGCTCACTGATTCAATCCCCTGCTTCATTGAGCTTGTTTTGGTTCTTTCTACTGTGTTCTTTAATTAAAATTGCATTCTTCATTTCCTCTTTGCCCTTGTTGATTGTTTCTGCCTTTTTTATGCTAATGTAGTTTGCAGTAAGTTCCTCATGGTTTCCCTGTCATTTTTGGTAAATCACATTGAGCTTATTGAGCTTCCTTATAACCATTGTTTTGAATTCAATATCTGATAATTGACTTGTTTCTATTTCATTTAGCACTCCTACTGGATATTCCTCCTTTCCTTTTGATTGGGAATTGTTTCTTTGTCTTCCCATTATTTGTGGGACTCTTCTTGTTTGCTTCTGCTTCTTAAATTTATCTGCTTTGACTTTCTGAGTTTGTGGTGTGAATTTCTATGGTAGGAGGCCTATGAGATTCAGTGGTGCAATCTCCCTGATCACCTGAACTTGATGCTCTTGGGATGCCCTTTTTGCCTTTTGTGCTGGTTCTCCAGATGTAATTGGGTTTTGATTATTGTTGGGTCATTGTTTGGTGAGTCCTTTCCTCCAGTTGGTTGAATGAGGGTTACTCCACCCACCAGGTTTTGTGTGCTGTTGTGCAGGTGCTGCCTGAGCAATATTATGGAGCCCAAGAAACAAACCCATACCCACAAATATATCTACCCCCTACAATCCCACTATCAACAGCAAATTAACCACTATTGATAAGAGTGTAACAAGAATAAGACTATTATTAAAAAGGAGAGTGTATATGAGAAGACCTACTGAAAGAGAAATGATTTTGAGAGGGTAGAGGGAGTAGCACTAATAAAGGTTAGGAGATGGAACAATGGAAGGAGAAAAGGTAAAGTTTACCTCATGAATAAAACAAGGAAATGAAGAGTGTGGAATGGAGTATGAGAAGGGAAGCATATAATATTAGGTTTAAACAGAAATTAAAATAGTATAAAATAAAAGAAAGCGAGAGAAAGAAAAAGGAGGGAAAAATATTAAATAATTAGTAAAAACATAGGAGCCAAATTGGAGAGAAAGATTTACCCAAGTACTATCAACAACAAATGAGCTAAAATTAATATTGGTGGTATGGGAATAAGAAGGAAAAAAGAAACAGAGAAAAGTCTGAGAGATGTTTAGAGGAATAGGAAGTGATTTTGTAATGATGGAGAGGGAATACTAAGATTGAAGAACAAAAACTAGACTAGGTGAGGAAAAAATTTAAATTTAGGATGCAAAGGGAAAGATAAAAAGGAGAGTAAAGAAAAATAAAACAGCAGGATGAAGGAGAAATAGAAGAAAGACAAAAAAGAAAAATTAGAAAACAGGCTAAGATGGCATAATTAAAATTTGCATCAAGAAGAAGAGTAGGAGAGGGGTCCTGTAAAATTTGTTATTTCAAAGACAGAATTAGTGAAGCTTTAGAGATAACCTTGAAAAAATCAATGCAACAACAATTACCCTACCCACAACCAACTAGCAACAAGTTTGTTATAGGTGTAGAGAGAACACGGGTATTTTAATAGCTGGGCAAAAGGATGTGAAATGACCCTTGACAAGAGAATTCATTTTGAGTGTCTGGACAGGAGAGAAATAGTAAGACTGTGGAATGGAAACAAGTTGTAGTGAGAGAGAAAACCAAATTTGAAATGAGAGTATTGCAAGGAAAGAGGAAGGTAAGATGGGTTAAGAGAAGGGAGGGGTAAAATATGTGAATTGAAATACACTATAGTATATAATCTATTGACTTATATACAAATTCACTGGACAAGAAATGAATGTTATAAAGCTATGCAGAAAAGAATATATCACAAATCATGGAGAAGACCACAGTGGCATTTGTATCGGTAGCCTCTTGTATTTACCACTGTTTTTTTTTTTTTTTTTTTCCTTTCTGGATCTGTCTCTGGTGATGTCAGATGTTGACCCAGTCTGACCTTATGCAGCCTGTTTGATACTTCCAGTGATATACTGTCACTGGCTGTCTCCTTCAATTGTTAATATGGTTCCTTTGCACTCACCAGTCAGGTTTGAGCACCCTAGGGCAGGACCGAATCCCTCCTGGTGTGGGGGCTATTGTTTCCCCTCAAGCTACTGCTTCTCAGAAGGTAATGGTCTGCTTAAGCAGGATGATTGCTGCATATGGGGGTTGGCTTAGCACCAGATCCCTGCGGCTACTTTCTCAGTTGTCTCCCCAAAGCCTCCTTCCCCAGTCTCTCTTCAAGTTTCTCTAGTCCACTTTGCTCCACCTTTGCCAGTGATCTAGTGTTTTGGGCTGTCTCTTTGGTTGTTAGTGTGGTCACTAGGACTGAGTAGTCAGGCTTAAATACCAAAGGGCCAGGGCAGATACCCTCCTGGGATTGGGGCTGTTGTTTCCCTTCAGGCAACTGCCACTCAGAGGGGAGTGGTCTGCCTGAGCACAAAGGGTGCTGCTCTCTGGGGGTGACTTAGCACTGGGATCTCAGTGGCTACTCTCTCAGCTCTCTCCCCAAGGCTTCCGTCCCCAGTCTCTCCTCAGGTGTCTCCAGCCCACTCTGCCCCTGCCTTTTCTTGAGTCCTGGGTAAGTGGCTACAAATGAAAATTTATGTGTTGGCCCTTTAAATGGCCCTTGTGTCTCCATCCAGCTGTCTCTGGCAGAGAGCAACCCTGCTGCCTTTTCCATTGGTTGTTATCTGTGTATTTTTTGGGCTCTGGTGTTATCCACTGCAAATCCTAGCTTAGGGTTTAGACCCCAATATTCTTTGGTGGATCCAACTGGCTGCTTAATTATCCCACTGGTGCCGACACCCATGGGTGCCCAGCCAGCCCTCTTGTGTCTCCATCGCACTCCTTACCAGACAGACCGGTTGTGCCAAAGCTGGTTCTGTATGTCCAAAGTTATATGCTCCTCTCTGGCTATTGCTCAGTTGTTTGTTCTGGGTGGTTTCTCCACAATTGAATTGTAATTCCAGATTGGTCCTGGAAGGAGGTCAGAGTGACTTCAGTTCACTCCTCTGCCATCTTCCTCCCTTAGTATAAAAATTTTTTTGAATGATAATTACAGTAAAGAACTGAATTGATCTTTCAAAGACTTATGCTTTGGTTGTCACTGGGTTCTGTCTTCAGAGAGCCTGAGTTCAAATTCATACTCCAGCGCTTCCTAGCTATAATCTTCAATTTCCTCATCAGCAGGGAAGACTAGAAGGTGGTACCAGTTTCTGTCCCCAGTGCTATCCCCAGGTGGACCCGTTTGAAGGCTTACGTGTACTTTAGCTGCCTCTGTTCTTGGAGGGGCAGCCTGCAACACAAAAGGGGTGTGTGGGTATGGGCATGTGGGAGGTTTTTCAGGGCCACCAGTTGGTCCCAGCTGGCTGCCACCACCCTACAAACACCCCTTTAGGACACTGAGCACTCCTCTTAGTTGTGCACCACCCTGTGTGGCTTGCCTGGCTGCAGTCTCAAGTTACCACTGCTAAGTACTGCTGGATGCTGCTGCTGCTGCAGAAGGATGAGGTGGAAAGATCCTGGGGGGATAACTTGGTCTACAGCATCCCCAACACTGCAGCTTCTTGACAAGTCTGTTAGCAGAGTCATCAAGAAAAAAAAAGAGAGGACCCAAGTAAACAAAATAAAAAATGAAAGAGGAGAGATTACAACTGATACCACAAATAAACATGATTATAAGAGTTTACTATGAAGAACTGCATGCTAAGAAATTTGAAAACCAGTGTTCCTCTCTCTCTCACTCTTTTTTTCCTTTTCTTAAAGCAGTCCCTTTAGAAAACCAGGGTGAAATGCACCAATTTCTAAAAAAAGTGCAATCTTCCTAAATTGAATGAAGAAGAAGCAGAAAACCTGAACAGACTGACAACTGACAAAATCAAAGTAGTAATGAAAAAACTCACAGCACAAAAAAGTTCTGGACCAGATGGTTTCACAGGAGAACCTTACAAAAACATTTAAGGAAGAGCTAAGCCCTGTCCTTCAGAGACTACTCCAAAAAATCCAAGAAGAGGGAAGACTTCCAAATTCTTTTTATGAAGCCAGCATCATCCTAATTCCAAAACCAGATGAAGACACGACAAAGAAGTAAAACTACAGGCCAATATTGCTGATGAACATAGACACTAAAATCCTCAACAAAATATTGGCAAACTGCATCCAGCAATGTGCTAAAAAGACCATACACTATGATCAAGTAGGATTCATTCCAGAGATGCAAGGATAGTACAATATTTGAAAATCAATAAATATAATACATCACATAAACAAAAGGAAAGATGAAAACCACATGATTATACCGATAGATGCAGAAAAAGCATTTGATAAGGTATAGCACCCATTTATGATAAAAACACTCAGCAAAGTGGGATTAGAGGGAGCATTCCTTAACATAATAAAGGCCATATATGAGAAACCTACAGCCAATATCATACTCAATGGGCAAAAACTAAAAAATTCCCCACTAAGATCAGGAACAAGACAAGGATGTGTTCTTTCAAAACTTCTATTCAGCATAGTATTGGAAGTCCTAACCACAGCAATTGGACAAGAAAAGGAAATAAAAGGCATCCAAATTGGAAACAAGGGAGCAAAACTATCATTGTTTGCAGATGACATGATAGTGTACATAGAAAATTCTATTGATTCCACCAAAAAAGTGTTCCACCTAATAAGTGAATTTGGCAAAATAGCAGGATACAAAATCAATATTCAGAAATCAAAGGCATTTTTGTACACTAACATGAAATATCAGAAACAGAAATCAGGAAAAAAATTCCATTTGATATAGCAACAAGAAAATAATGTACCTAGGAATAAACCTAATCAAGGAGGTAAAAGACCTGTACTCAGAAAACTACACAACACTGAAGAAAGAAATTAAGGAGTATCCAAACAAGTGGAAGCATATACCATGTTCATGGATTGGAATTAATATCAAAATGTCCATATTACCCAAACCAATTTATAGATTTAATGCAATCCTTATTAAAATACCAATGAAATATTTCACAGATATAGAACAAACAATTCAAAAATTATATGGAACCACCAATGACCCCAAATAGCCACAGCAATTTTGAGAAATAAGAACAAAGTAGGAGGGATCACAATACCTGATATCAAACTGTATTACAAGGCCACCGTAATCAAAAGAGCCTATTATTAGCATAAGAACAGACACATTGGTCAATGGAACAGAATAGAGAGCCCAGAAATAAACCCAAGTCTCTATGGTCAATTAATATTCAACAAAGAGGGTAAAAGCATAAAATGGAGGAATAACAGCCTCTTCAACAAATGGTGTTGGGAGATCTGGACAGCTACATGCAAAAAAAAAAAAAATGAAACTCAATCACCAACTTACAGCATACACAAAAATAAATTCAAGGTTGATAAAAGCCTTAAACATAATTCTCAAAACTATGAAAGTCCTAGAGGAGAACATAGGCAGAAAAATCTCAGGTATTCCATGCAATAATATTTTCACTGAAATGTCCCTTAGAGCAAGGGACATAAAGCAAAGAATAAACAAATGGGACCTCATCAAAATAAAAAGCTTCTGCACAGCTGAAGAAAACATCAGTAAAATGAAAAGGGAACCAACCATATGGGAAATATATTTGCCAATGATACCTCAGATAAGGGTTTCATCTCCAAAAGATATAAAGAACTTGCACAACTCCAGGAAGACAAGCAATCTAATTAAAAAATGGGCAAAGGATTTGAACAGACACTTGTTCAAGGAGGACATACAGAGGGCCTAGAGACATATGAAAAGATGTTGCTCAACATCACTAGCCATAAGAGAGATGCAAATGAAAACTCCAATGAGATACCACTTCACACTGGACAGAATGGCCATCATAAACAAAGCAACAAACAACAAGTGTTGGAGAGTTTGTGCAGAAAAGGGAACCGTACACACTGTTGGTGGGAATGAAGACTGGTGAAGCCACTGTGGGAAACAGTATGGAATTTCCTCAGAAAACTAAAAATTGAACTGCCTTTTGTCCTGGCAATTACATTGCTGGAACTCTACACTAAGAATCCTGATACACCAATTGAAAGGAACCTATGCACCCCAATGTTCATAGCAGCATAATTTGCAATAGCAAATGCTGGAAGCAACCTAAGTACCCTTTATTAAATGAGTGGGTCAAAAAAATGTTGTACATTTACATGATGGAATACTATGCAGAAGAAAGAATGAGCTCCTACACTTTACAGCAGCTTAGATGGTTCTGGAGGGCATTATGCTAAGTGAAAGAAGTCAGGTGGTGAAAGAGAGATATCATATGATCTCACATATAAGTGGAACCTAATCAGCAAAACAAACAAGCAGCTAAATATACATTGAAATTAAGAACAAACTGACAGTAACCAGAGGGGAGGCAGAAGTGGATAATAGGAGGAAAAAGGGAAAGGTTGTCATGGTACATGTGTGAAGGACACATGGACAAAACCAAAGTAGGGTAGGATCAAGGGTGGGAAGTGGGGATGGCTGGGATTGGGGGAGTGCTGGGGGAAAATGGAGACAACTGTATTTGAACAGCAATAAAAAAAGAAAAGAAAGAATATTAAATAAACAAACAAACAAACAAACAAACAACTCTGCTTTCTTTGCTTTTCCCAAACATCTTCTTTTTTTATTTTGTGGACAGAAAGACAAGACCACCAAACCTTTTTGTGTGGTATATGTAAGTACTTATTAACAAACTATGATGCAAGAATGTATACAAAACATGCAGAACCTTGACCCCATTGAACTTTTTATAACATACTATTCTAATATAAATTTCTGGAGAAAATAAATAATTCCAAATTATATATGAAACCAAAGCCACATTCATGAGTTCAAAACCCTATCATATTTGGCTATCATATTTTGAATGACTTCAATATCCTGGTGTTATACATACATATTAACATGAATGTTTTATATTAAAATTGTTGAGAATTGACCATGGTTCCCTATGAACAGTTTAATTTGTGAGGTATGTCATCATCATCATTGTTGTCATCATTATTGTCATCACAATCATCATCATTGTTAACCTTCGTTAGTAGTGTATAATGAAGCAGACTTGTGCTTAGTGTTTTCTCTGCTTTATCTCATTTATTCCTCCCAACCAACTCTGAGGTTAATATTACCCCAACTTTGTCGATAGTATGAATAAGTGCTTATAGTCTCTAATCACCCTGACTTTTTTTGGTTCTTCTTTATCATCTTTAAAATGACCATCAAAATTAATATTGCCATTATAGTCACAAAGAATATATAAAGTATCTGTACATGCATATGTGTTATGAAAATAAATTTTTAAAAATCAAGGTCTTTTCTTGTAAGAGCTGACATTCTAAACACTATTTATGGTTTTATTTTTAAATTTAATCTTTATTTTTTATTACCTTTTAATCCCCTTCTACCCTACTCCCAGAGCAATTACCACACTGTTATCCACTTCCATGAGTCCTTTCAATTTTTTGCTCAATCCCTCCACCACCTAACCTCTCCGCCACCACTAGCTGTCATCCTGCTCTCCATCTATGAGTCTGTCCTCACTTTCCATGTTAGTTTAGTTTGTTCACTAGGTTCCACATATGAGTGAAATTATATGGTATTTGTCTTTCTCAGACAGGTTTATTTCACCTAGCATAATGTTCTCCAGGTCCATTCATACTGTCACAAGAGGTAAGCTTTTCTTCCTTTTTATGGCTGGGTAGTACCCCATTGTGTAAATATTCCAGGTTGTTTTATCTACTCATCTATTCATGGACACTAGGGCTGCTTCCATATCTTGTTGATTGTAAATAAGGCTGCAATGAACGTAGGGGTGCTCTTGTTCTTTTGAATTAGTGTTTGGGGTTCCTTCAGATATATTCCCATAAGTGGGATCAAAGGCAAATCCATTTTTATTTTTTTTAGGTATTCCCATACTTCTTTCCACAGTGGCTGCACTAATGTGCATTCTCACCAACAGTGCAACAGGGTTCCCCTTTCTCCGCATACTCTCCAGCACTTGTTGTTTGTTGACTTATTGATGATAACCATTCTGACAAGTATGAGATGGTATCTCATTTTGGTTTTAATTTGCATTTCTCTGATGATTAGTGATGTTGAGCATCTTTTCATAAGTATATTGGCCAACTGTATGTCCTCTTTGGAGAAGTGTTTATTCAGGTACTTTGCTCATTTTTTCATTGGTTTGTTTGTTTTTTTTCGTGTTGAGTTTCATAAGTACTTTGTAAATTTTGGATATTAACCTCTTATAAGATGTATCTGCAAATATATTCTCCCACTCTATGGGTTGTATTTTTATTTTGTTGATGATTTCCCTTGCTGTGCAAAATTTTTTGGTTTGATATAGTGCCATTTGTTTGTTTTTTCTTTTGTTTCCCATGCCTGGGGAGATGTATCTGATGAAAATAGCTACAACGTGCAAGATTTTGCCACCTAGGTTTTTTTTTCTAGGATTTTTATGACTTCAGGTCTCACATTTAAGTCTTTGATGCATTTTGGAGTTATTCTTGTGTGTGGTGTAAGAAGGCAGTCTAGTTTCATTTTTCTGCACACATCTGTCCAATTTTCCCACCACCATTTATTGAATAAACTATCTTTACTCCACTGTATGTGCTTGCTTCTTCTGTCAAATATTAATTAACTATAAGGGTGTGACTTTATTTCTGGTCTCTCTATTCTGTTCCATTGATCTATGTATCTGTTTTATGTGAGTACCATGCTGTTTTTGATTACTATGACTTTATAGTACAGTTTGCTATTAGGTAACATGATTCCTCCAGCTTTGTTCTTCTTTCTCAGGATCGTTGTTGCTATGCAGGGCCTTCTGTCATTCTATATACATATTTAAAATATTTGTTCTAGTTATGTAAAATGCATCATTGGAATCTTGATAGTAATTATATTGAATCTATACATTGCTTTGGATAGTATGGACATTTTGTTTTATTTTATTTTTTAATATATTTTATTGATTATGCTATTACAGTTGTCCCATTTTTCCTGATCATTACCCTCCACCCTGCACACCCCCCCACCCACATTCCCCCTTTAGTTCATGCCCACATGTCATAAGTTCTTTAGCTTCTACATTTCCCACACTATTCTTGCTCTCCCCCTGTCTATTTTCTACCTACCGTCTCTTCTACTTATTCTCTGTACCTTTTTCCCTCTCTCCTCCTCCCACTCCCCTGTTGCTAACCCTCCATGAGATTTCCATTTCTGTGTTTCTGTTCCCATTCTACTTGTTTGCGTCGTTTGCTTTTGTTTT
>PVKU01015614.1:0-17675 GCA_004027475.1 Anoura caudifer | reverse complement strand
CTGGGTGTGTGATGAAAGGTGTAATGTCTGCCCCAAGGCCAGGTTTTAGGAGCACTGGGCCCAGTGGATGGTCAGCTAAAATCTCAAGGCACCTAGATGTTTGCTTTGCCTACAGGCTGCCTGTTAGGTTTAGTCACTAGGAAAGTGTCTGGCTGTACTTCTTAGAAGGGCTTAAGCTCTCTCTATAGGGTGGGGCATGACAGATTTCTGTGATTGAGGCTATTACTTTCCCCCAAGACTGATCCCATGTGGAGGGGAATGTTCTCCCCAAGATAGATAGTTTCTGCAGTATGGGGAATGATTGAGCAAAGGGATCCCCGCAGCTGACCCTTCAGCTCTCCCCTCAGAGCTGCCATCCCCAGACTCTCCTCACATGGCTCTAGTCCATTCTCCTCTCCCTCTGCTGGAGCCCAGGGTAAGTGCCTGCGAACAAAATTTTATGTGTTGGCTCTGTAAAAGCAAAAGCCAAAAATCTCTAGCTATGTCTCCCTGATGGACAGAACCCCTGCTGCTTTTCACAGCTGTGTATTATTTGGGTTCCTTCCTTGGTTCTGGTGTTCTAGCCTGGGGAGCTTGGCTTAGCGTTTACACCTTATACTTCTCAGGGAAAACCACCCTGGTTGCTGAAATATTCCTCTTAAACTTTAGCTGTTATCTATGGGAGCCCAGCCAGCCCACTCATGCCTCTGCACTTCCTACCAGTCTCAATGTGTTGATGTGCTCTCTTCTATAAATCCTTGGTTATAAGGCTTCTCTCCAGTTGGTATTCAGCTGCTTCTTCAAAATGATTTTTCTATAATTTAATTGTAATTCCAGTTTGGTCCTGGGAGGTGGTAGTGCAGCTTGTACCCACTCTGCTACCATCTTGGATCTTCTTGTATAGTTTTTTCAGATTAAATTTATTGGGGTGACAGTGGTTGATAAAATTATATAGGTTTCAAGTATTTAGTTCTATGATATATCATCTGTATATTACATTGTGTATCCACCACCCAAAGCCAAATCTTCTTCCCTCACCATATATTTGACCCCTTCACTCTTTACTACCTCCTACCCCCTTCCCTGTGGTAATCACCATACTGTTGTCTGTGTCTATGAGTTTGTTTGTCTTGTTTGTTAATTTGTTTCTTTCAGTTTTATATCCCATATATGTGTGAAATCATATGGCTCTTGACTTTTTCTGTCTGACTTATTTTACTTAGCATGACAGTCTCAAGATCTATCTATGTGGTCCCAAATGGCAGTATTTCATCTTTTCTTATGGGTGAGCAATATTCCATTGTATATACGTATATCTTCTCTACCCAATTATCTATGGAAAGACACATCTGTTGTTTCCATGTCTTGGCTACTGTGAATAATGCTGCAGTGAGTGTAAGGGTTCATATATCTTTGCAAATAAAGGTTTCATTTCATTGCTGGGTCATATGGTAACTCTATCTAGTGGTCAAAGCAATCATAGGGCAGAACAATTTCTAGTGGAACAGAACGAACTCTACTGTCTGATGGGAAATATATTTTAAAAAATGCTGCCCTCTGATTGTTGTGATGACTGGAATATGGCTCCAGAATTAGAATTCAAATATTTGGTAGTTTGCAGAGTGGTTGAAGGAATTGCTGTGCCACCCTTGAAAGAAAGATGCCCAACTACCCATCTGGAGATGCCAGATGGTAAAACTTTATGACTGCATGGAAAGGGAGAGAGACCATCTAAATCCACTCTGGTGGCTATTCCTGCCAAGGTCCTAGGCATTTGGGTGAAGCTGTTTTTTGAACCTCCAGACAAATTAGCACCCAGCCAAGTACCACTGGATGATCCAAAGCACACCACAGGGAGATGGAAAAATCAAAATAACCTAGCTGGCATGGCTTTCTGATAGATCAACTTGGATGGATTACAATTCTCTTTTATTCAATCAAGCACTAATCTAGGTGGTGCTGTGCAGGGATTTTACAGATGCAATTAAAACTCCTAGTGAGTTGCTTTTAAGTAAGAGCAATTTTCCTGGTGGGCCTAACTTAATTTGTTGGATAGCCTTAAAAGCAAGCCTGAATGTTTCACAAGGAGAGAAGAAATTTCACCTCAAACAGTAGCTTCTTCCTATGAGCATGGAATTCAATCCTGCAAAATCTTCCCTTCCTATTTTTTTGGCCATACAGACTTACTTAGCCAGCTACCAAAATAGTGTAGGCCAATTTCTTCAAATAAATAAATCTTTGTAAGAAATCCTACTGGTCTTGCTTCCTTGATTCAACTTTTACTGATAATCTAGGATAGATTGCTCTGAAGCAATAAAAAAAAAAAAAACAATATTTAACAGGATACTATCACAATTTTTTTAGTACCTTAGTATTTTTGGTCTTTGTTGTTATAGTTTCTTTACAAAATTTATTGGTATCATGCTGGGAACTGAATAAAATTATGTTTATATACCAATTTCAGGAGCATGACATTGTTATAATATTGAAGCTTTCTATCTATCTATTTAGTTCTTCATTTATTTCTTTGTTTTTCAAAAAAATGTTTTACAATCTCCTCTGACAGGTATTATATATTTGCCATATTTTCTAGATACTTTACATTTGTAATGTTGCTATGTGTATTTTATTAAAATGGAAATTTCTATTTGTAACTGTGGATGGAAAATTGTTTTTATATATTGATTTTATATTTATACAATCATCTTTAATTCTCTTGCTAATTTTAATACTTTGCCTGAAGAATCTTTTTACATTTTCATTTTCTGTTTTCCTCTTTTCTTCACCCCATGTCTTCCTGTAAGAAACTCTAAAAAGAAGGTGGGTGGAGACAAAAAGCTGGTTTTGAGTTTACCCATGGCCTAATTTGTAGATATTGTAGTTTATGGCATGTGAACTTTTAAAAAATTGATGTTTGTTTTTTGAGGGGACTTTTGCAGCCTAATCATGTGCATGAGAAAAATGAGAGTTAAAAAGAGTATGTATAGAACAGGTATAATATTCTTAGAGGTTAAGATTTCAGCTTTGCCACTAATGGGCTATATGTTCTTGGATGAACTACTTAATCCTTTTAGATATACATTTACCTGTAAGGTGGAGATGAAGATAAACCTACATCATGGAGTTAAGGACAAAGTTAATGAAAGTATGCACAAAAAATTCTCACTTTGGTAACACTCAATTAATAGTTGTTATTGTGATTAGAGACAAGAAACTATCTGTGTTTAATTAAAGGTGTTTAATAAATATTTATATATAATTGTTCAATGACTTAAGTCATATTTTATTGTGTGATTTTAACATTTTAATAGTGTATTCATACCTACATGCTTAGGGAGTGCTGGCAAAAAAAAAAAAAAAGAAGAAGAAGAAAGAAAGGTTAGGTTGATCTTTCATATTACTCTTCCCTCGTTAGATATCCTGTACTCCCTTTTAGTCATTTCCATTTTATATGTTCGATGGTCTCATGTAGACACAATTTTAAGGGAAATGAAATTCATAAATTGATGTAAGGAATGTATGGTTTATGTGATAGCTGTGGCATATTGTTTCTTCAAAGATTTCTGTGTGTGTGTGTGTGTGTGTGTGAATTTTAACACAAATTATCCTGGCACTGCTCTTTCTTTCAAACTGTACTGACCCTCAGACAATATATGCCTGCATGACTCTTTCTAAAACCAATTCTTAAAGAGAGACATGGAAGAAAGAAATCATTCTTAATTTGGATTTGTCTCTTTCCACAATTATGCACTTGTCTTTTAATCAGGCCAATGTCTCCTGTGGCTTTACTTCATGAATAGGAATGCACAAATGATTGTATGTGGATTTTGTGTTAGAGAAGGGGTTATCACCTTGGAACAAAACTCTAATAGCCCTACTCTAATAACATGAAGTTAGGCTTACAATTCAAAAATAATTATTTGAATGCTATTTTACATGTTTTCTTTCTTGATTATTTTATAGGATTAAAAGCCTGAGCCACCATCTCTGTTCCAATAATAAAGCTCAGCCAAAGGTGAGAAAGAAAATAAGACCCAAGCATGGAGCTAAGAGCAGATACTAGTGACATAGTTAGTGAAAATATTCAAATTTTATCTTGCTTATAAATGTATTAAATGGTTCCCCTGCATTTTCTACTGAGTGTCAGAGCAGCATATAATTAAGAGCAATAGTTTGTAATTATAGAGCACCCTATTGTAACTTAATAGTCTTCTTATGCTGTTTTTGTTATGCTGTTTAAAATATTTCATTCTGTGGAAAAGGGTCATGTTCCCTTTCAAAGCTGGTTAAGGACAGGCTTCAAAATTATAGAGGTTGGTTTTATGTAGATGCTGTAAATTAGTAAATAACTATTAGTTGGTTATCTAATAAAAGCAGAGTAGATTACAATAATTTATTCAACTGGGGAAAAGGAAAACTATTGAGAAAACAAAATAAAACAAAACAAATTTTTTATTTACAGCTATGAATATCTGTCTGTATTTGGCCTAAAAAGTAGCTATAAAAAGAGATTTAAATAAAAAGACAAGAGGATGTCTGTTATGAACTGAATCCATATGTTGAAGTCCCTACTCCCAATATAATTGTATTGGAGATAAAGCCTTTAAGAAGATAATTAAGATTAAATGAGTTTGTGAGAGTGGGGCCTTAATCCAATAGGATAGTTGTCCTTATAAGAAGGAAAGAGACACGGGAAGTTTGTGCACATAAAGGAAAGGCCATTGGAGGACACAGTGAAAACACAGGCCAGGAAAAGCAGTCTCACCAGCAACTAACCAGGCCAGCATTTTGATCTTAGACTTTCAGCCTTCAGAACTGGGAGAAAATACGTATCTGTTATTGAAGGCATCCGGTCTGTGGGATTCTTTTAGCCAGCCCAAGCTGACTAACACAAAAACTGAGTAGGACCTAGCCCCAGGAGGTTTAATCTACTGTGTAATTCAGTATAAAGAAGCTTGCCTCAGCTGAACATAGCCACCCTTGCTTTACTTTTACATTTATAAGTATTACAGTTGATCCTTGAACAATAGGAGTTTAAACTGCACAGGTCCACTATGTGCAGATTTCCAAGTAGAATTAGAATCTGTTTAAGTTCAAACAAGTGTTCATGGGTCAATTCCCAATGTGTTGGGAATTCACCTATACAGAGAGCCAACTTACCCCCTCTAATCCTCATTCACTGCTCAACAGTCAAGTGTATCATGTTACTTAAATATGTATAAACACTGACGGCTTGAGGAAGGGGGGCAAGGTCTGAGTGGAGGTAGGTGAGGAGGTAAAAAATGGAGACATCCGTAATAGTGTAAAAAAATAAAGTGCCATGTTTGGTGTGTCTCAGTGGATTGCATGCCAGCCTGGGAACCGAAAGGTCACACTGGTTAGATTCCCAGTCAGGGCAAGTGTGTGAGTTGCAGAAAAGATCCCCAGTAGGGGGCATGTGAGCAGCAACCATCCTTGTCTCTCTCGCATATCAATTTTTCTCTCCCTTTCTTTCTCCTTCCTTTCTTCTCTCTCTGAAAATAAATAAATATGACAAACAAAGGGGGAAAAAGGAGAAAGATTACAGTTAAAAAATAAAGTACAGCATAGGAAACATTGTCGCTAACATTGTTTATGTATGTGTGATGTCAGTTGGACACAGGAAACATCAGGGGGAACACTTTTTAAAATATACAAGTGTCTAACCACTATGCTATACACCTTAAACTAACATAAAATAATATTAAATGTAAATTGTAATTGAAAAAATTAAGAAAGTAAAAATAACATGTAAAGCAATTAACTACAATGATTTCTAATTGTAAACTTGTAATCATAGTAATAATTTCTAATTGTAAAATTTCTACTTGTAAAATATTTTCACATTTATTAACTCATCTGATTATTAGGGAATGTGCTGTTCTTGAAAAATCATATTCTGACCACCCTGCTTCATTTATCCTAATAAAATCAGATGATCTATGGATAAAGAAGTAGCATGTTAGCATTCAGTTTTGCAGCTAAATGAGACAATGGAAAGGAAAAATTTTGTAAGAAGATTAGAGCCTTATTATTCAAAGTGTGGCTCATATATGAGTAGCATCAACATCACCTGGAAGTTGGGCAGAAAGGTATAATCTCAGGCTCTGTTTCAGACCTACTGAATTATGATTTAATGATATATCACCTCACATCTGTTTGAATGGCTATTATCAAAAAGACAAGATAACGCAAGTGGTGAGGATGTGGAGAAAAGGAAGCCCTTGTACACTGTTGGTGGGAATATAAATTGGTACAGCTGCTATGGAAAACAGTGTGGGAGTTCTTTAAAAATTAAAAATAGAAACATCCTATGATCTAGGAATCCACTCTCTGAGTATATATCTGAAGGAAATAAAGTCACAATAGCCAATCTATGGAAACAACCTAAATGTCAATGAGTAAATGAATGGATAAAGATGTTTTGTATACACAGGAGTGAGTAAACATAGGCTTATAGTTGTAAGTAAAACACAGAGTTTAATCTTGTGTTATTTATTTATTTAGACATTATTTATTATTATTAATCTATTTTTTGTACACCCTTGTATAAGATCTGTCCAGGAAAAGTCCTACCATTTTAATATAATGAGAACAGTTTGTGCAACATTGATGTAACCTGGCAGCCAACCAGAGTAGACTGGATGTGCATCATGAACAATGATGACTTCACCATATTAGTCAGAGGGGGTAGTACCTGCCGTTGAGTGAGCATGTGTGCTGAGTCCCTCACATTCAAAATGAGTGAGTAGAGCAATGAATCTGCATCAAATTTTGTGCTAAGCTTGAATATTTCTCCATGAGAACTATTTGGATGATACAGAAGGCCACAGCCATGAGCAACTGGTGATTGGCAGCTTCATCATGACAACATGTCCCTTCATGCATCACATGTCATGCAGAGGTTTTTGGTGAAACATCCAATCACCCAGGTGACTCAGCCCCACTAGAGCCCAGATTTGTCACCCTGAGACTTCTCACTTTTCCCAACACTAAAATCACCTTTGAAAGGGAGGAGATTTCAGACCCTGAGTGAGATTCAGGAAAGTATGATGGGGCAGCTGATAGCAACTGAGAGAACTGTGTGAGGTTCCAATGTGCCTACTTTGAAGGGGACTGAGTCTGTCCTATGTATGTTTCTTGAATCTTCTATCTTCTTCAATAAGTGTCTCTATTTTTCATATTACTTGGCTGGATACTTTCTTGACAGACCTTGTGTGTGTGTCTGTACATATGTATCTAATGGATATGACTATAATGGAATATTACTGAACTATTAAAAAGAAGGAAATACTGCAATTTATGACAACATGGATGAACCTTAAGAGCATTATGCTAGTGAAATACATCAGAGAAAGATATTGTATAATAACACTTATATGGAATCTAAAAAAGGAGACAAACTCAGTAGCATGATGGTTGTAAGTGACTGGGAGATGTTGGGGAAATGTTGGTCAAATGGTAGAAAGTTTTATTTATGAGATGAATAAGTTCTGGGGATCTCTAATACAGCATATGACTATAGTTTGCAATATTATACACTTGAAAATCATTAAAGAGAGTAGCTGTTAAAAATTCTCATAACAAACTAATAAGTTGTCATTATGTGACATAATCAATATGCTAATTTAGCTTCTTATGATAATCAATTTGCAATGTATTTGTATATCAAATCATCATGTTACATATACCTTAAACTTACACAATGTTATATGTCAATTATAACTCAATAAATCAGGGGCAAAACACACAAAAAACTTGCAAAGCTACTGTAATCGAGATAGTGTGGCACTGGCCAAGGAGAGATATATAGGTGATAAAATAGAATTAAGAGTCCAAAAGAAATCTTTACATTTATGATCAACTTGGACCAAGGTGGCAAGGCAATTCAATGAAGGAAGAATTGTTGTTTCAGCAAATGGCATTTGGATAACTACTGATCATATGCAAAAGAAGGAACTTCAGTTTTTTCTTTATACCATATACAAATATCTCAAAATGGATCAAAGATGCATGTATTAGAGTTAAAACAATAAAACCCTTAGAAGAAAATGTGATGTGTGTCCAGAAAGTATCCAGCCACATGCTATAAAAAATAAAGACATTTATTGAAAAAAAAAAAACCCCACAAGATACAATGATGCCTCAATCCCTTTCAATGTGGACATCCTGGGACCACACACAGTTCTCCAATCTTTGTTGATTGCAGCTCATACATATTCAGCATTCTCAGGTTTCTGCTTGTTTCAGGCTTTCGAGAACATGGTTTACTTTCAACAGATTTTTGAACATCTTTGAAATGTTTGTGCCACACTTTTACTTGCACTGCATTCATTGCATCATCCCCCAGAACCTTCTGAATCATCCAAATAGTTCCCGTGGATGAATGTTCAAGCTTAACGCAAAATTTGATGCAGATTCATTGCTGTACTCACTCACTTAATTTTAATGTGAGGGCCACAGTACACATGCTCACTCAATAGAGTCTACTGCTCCCACTGACTGGTACAGTGAAGTCATCATTATTCATGCATGTGCATTCCAGTCTATTCTCCTTGGCTGCCAGGGTTACATCGATGTCACACAAACTATTCCTGGTAATATAACAACAGCTGGACTGTTTTCTGGACAGACCTTTGTGTAACAGTAAACTTGGTAACATTGGGTTAGGAAAATCTTTCTTATATATGACACTAAAAACAAAAGTGGCAAAATTAAAAAAATAAATAAATTTGACTTTATCAAATTTAAGAAATTCTGTGCATCAAAGGCTACCATGAAAAAAGTGAAAATACAATCTACATAATTGAGGAAATATTTAAAAATAATATCTGCAAAATTGTAGGTCTAGAATATATAATCTCTTATAAGTTAATAATAAATAGATAGATAATTCATTTTTAAAAATGGGTGAAAATCTGAATAGGCATTTATCCCAAGAACATATACAAAAGACTAATGAAAAGAGACACAACATTATTAATCATTGGGGAAATGAAAATCAAAGCCACAATGAGATACCATGTCATACCAACTAGGATGGCTATAAGAAAGAAAACACAGATAATAAGTGTTGAAAAAGATGTAGCTAGAAAAATTGGAACCCTCAAACACTGCTAGTACGACTATAAATGGTGCAACCATTTGGAAAACAGCCTTTCATTTCCCGAAGAGGTTAAACAGAGATTTGCCATACAGCATAGTAATTTCATGCCTATTGTATGTACTCCAAAGGAATGAAAATCTATGTTCATTCAAAAACTGGACATAAACACTCATAGCAGTATTATTTATAATAGCCAAAAAGAAATAATCCACATATCCATCATTTATGGATAGATAAGATGTGTTATAGCCACACAATAAAAAAGAAATGGAGTACTTATACATGCTACAATATGGGTGAGTCTTGAAAATGTTATGCTAAGTGAAAGAGTTTATTAATAGAATATTGTGTACTGTACATGGCATGTCCAACATAGGCAAATCTGTGGAGACAGAAAGTAGAATCACTGTAGTGTGGGATCGGGGGTTTGAAAGCTAATGGGTAGTGACTGGTAAGTGGTAGAAGATTTCTTTTCAGAGGAACAAAGATGTTCTAAATTGATTGTAGTAACAGTTTTACAACTCTGAATATACTAAAAGCATTGAATTATACAATTTGAATGGCTGAATTAATATACCATGTTAATTGTACTTCAATAAAGGTGTTATGTTAAAAAAATTCTCAGTGTTTTCTTCCTCCATCCCAGACTGACAAAAAATTGTATGCAGGTATTAAAGAGCAATGATTTTTTCTCATTTTCACTATGTTTACTAAGAAGCCTTTGAGGATAACTTTTCTTTTTTTGGCCTTTATTGAGGCATAATGGACAAATATAATTATAAGGTATTTCAAGTGTACAACATGATGATTTGATATATGTATACGTTGTGAAAGAATTCCCCCATTAGGTTAATTAACATATCCATCACCTCACAAATTTGCCTCTTTTTACATTTTATTTTTTAATTACAATTTACATTCAATATTATTTCACTTTATCTTCTGGTGTACAGCATAGCAATGATTTTTTAAACTGTGATTTCTCAAACTTGTTGGTTTATTTCTGTTTTTTCTTGTGCTGTAAAATTTTCAGTTATCTGCTAAACATGAAATAATTTCTAACTTATTTGTGTCTGTTACTGATTATTTAAAGTATCATTGCTTTAGAAAAATTATATTAACTATTGGCTATGAAAAAGGTACAAAAATGTTTTCTAGAACCATCATTGAAATTTAAATTGAAAGTAAAAAATAATGAGAAAAATATATTTGACAACATTGTGACAAAAATTTACAGGACCTAAGAATTGTTTAAAGAAAAAACAGGAGCATCTTGAAACTGAAAGAGCAACACTATATAATAAAATCATAGAATTTCATAGATAACTTTAGCTGTAATTTAAATACATTTATAAAGTATAAAATATCCATTCATATCTGCCAAATATACTGTCTTCCTGAAAGGAATCACAAAGAAGAGAAGGCTCAGAAGTGCAGACATTTTGGTTTTCTCCATTTTAGGCAATGCCTTGTTATCCATTATCATGTCATTGTATCTGAAGAATGCATTTCTTGCTCAACTATGGTGGACTGAATTATTTAGAACTGCAAATTCATTAATGCTATTTATTTTATTTTATTTTTTAAAAATTTGTTTTATTTTTTCCATTACCATTTAACCCCCTTCTACTCCCCTCCCTCTGCAATCACCAGTCTGTTGTCCATGTTCATGAATCCTTTTCCCTTTTCAGTCCCTATTTAATTTTACAACATTCTTTTTGATTTTTTTAAAATAAGAATATGCTGCTTGAATGGTAGAGCTCAAATACTATGTTTCATATTTTTCAGTATATTAGACTTATTCACAACCCAAAGCAGGACACTAAAATTGAGAATTCAGCCATTTGCATAGTTCTAGAAGGAATAAATAACTTGTATTTGAAGAAAGGAATACAGTTAGCAACAATACATAAATAAGCAAACAAACCAATAAATAAATCATACAGTTCTAGTTAACATACTACCGTTGTCCAAAATGCCAAAGCTTCAGTAGCCTGAATGTATCATATTCCTTTTGTAGGATACTAATTTTTTTTCAGCATGAAATTCTAACACTGTGCTAAATTGTTGAGTGATCACTAATTTTCCCAAATGGGATGGAAAGAGCATCTTGTGACTAATAATCTGTATCCCTGGATGCCATAGCTCCATTGCTTTACAACATTCTTGGCTTATTGATTAGGGCTATCTATCTAGCTACTGGATTCCTTTTCTGTTGCTATCATGTAGCAAATTTCAGGAATACAGTTTGTGTCTCTGTCTACATCAATGTTTGAAATCTAATTACCCTTAGCTTTATGAAAAAAGATTTCAAATCGAGATTTTAATTGATCTGGAGAGAACTGAAAATTATAAAGCATTATTTGAACACTTGTTGCTCCTTTATCCTAGGATGACCAAGATACTCTCTAGGTTTTATTATCTCTGCCTCTCTTCAAGTAGATTTCTATGCAGGCAAATCTTTGTTGCTAACATGATAATATCCTTCAATGAAGGTAGTAAGTGTTATCTCATGTCTCAAAGAGGTGAATAATAAAGTTTATCATTTACCAGCTTATTCTACATTGTCCGTAGAAAAAGTAATTGTATCTTACTGAGGGTAAGAGTATTTTATAAGGACCATGGATTTTTTAAAAATGAAATAATAACAGTCAATAACACCTACTAACTTATACGGTTAATCAAGTATTAGACCTGAAATAGATTGGGAAAGGAGATAGGCAAACATGGAAGTTTACAAATGGTTAAGCCTTCATTGCTATTTCTTTTAATTTGTGTCCGAAAGAAGCTTTGGAATTTATGTCATTGAGATAAGGTCATGAAAAGAAGGATATTTAATAAGACAGAGACTTGTTTTTGAAGTCTAGCTCTGTGTTTGACTGTTTCTCTTGGAGATTTCTTACATGAGCCCCACAATTTGTCTGCTGAGATGAATTCCAAGGGTAAACCAAAGGCCTAAATTTTATAAATAATAAGAGCCTAGCTCCCATTTGCTGATAGGGGCTCCTCACGCATTCTGTGCACTGGGAAGAACCTCGGCCTGAATTCTTTCTCAGCTTCCTCTACTATGCTTTGATTATTCACCCTATGGGATTCAACCACAGCAGGGAAACCTTAGTCTTTTCTTTCTACCAATAGAATAAGACCTGCCCCATTCAATCAGAACTGTACCATTTGGATACTTTATTTACATAAAATGGACCTAATTGTGAATTCAGGAGGGAAGTTTCACTATAAATGGTGGCCTCCCCTGTGTTTCAGTGGGAAACGATTTCAGTTGCTGCTACTTGAACTGTCTCCTGGGCTGCAGCTCCTTTTTAAACTGATAAGAACAGATACTACACTTGCTGTTAACCAAAAGGCGGAGAAGCGATGCAGCTCCTTTTTGCTTAAATAGTTGCTCTTTACTTTTTATTACAGTCTAAAATTAATTTAGCATACACATATAACCTCTCTAAACTCAATTTCCTCATCTAATCCCAATTACCACACGGTAAGACAGTGAGCACGAAATGAAACAACCCAGGTTTAGCACATAACAAATGTAAAGCGTGCTCCATAGCATTTCATTCCCTCTGTGTTTCTGTAGTATCTACAAGACATCCTATAACTTCACTTTTTTCTCAATAGTCACAAAGGTCAGGACAGGGCCAGGATTTTACCATTGCCATAAGGGAGAAGGTCCAGAGCAATGTCTTCAAAGCAAATGTGGGGTCTCTGTGGGAAGATCACTCCCCTTCTTGGCTCCTAGGAGAAGTAATTTCTTTTTACTCTTCTCTATGTAAAGTTCCAGCTGAGTCATGGTGAGTTATAAAACTCTTATACAACAGATATTTGTATTAGAGGTACAGGGATTGGTGGCTGACATACTGGGTTTTAAGATATTCTGATTTGTAAGTAAGGTGCACAACATGTCTTGTGCTGTTTGTCTTATTTTCTGTCTCTATTTTTTAAAAAAAGTTATTTTGTTAATTATTCCATTACAGTTGTCCCATTTTTTTCCCTTTATTCCCCATCCACTGTGCACCTTCCCACCCTCCAGCATCTGCTCCCTCTTAGTTCAAGTTCATGGGTTGTACATGTAAGTTCTTTGGACATATAAGTTCTTGTACGTATAACCTCCCCCTGTCTATTTTATGGCTACTAATTATGCTTCTTATACCATGTACGTTCCCCCATTTTCCCCCTCACCCTCTGCACTGATAACCCTCCATATGATCTCCATTTCTGTGATTCTGATCTTTTTTTAATTGTTTGCTTAGTTTTTGTTTTTCACTTTTTATATTCAGTTGTTGATAGTTGTGAGTTTGTTGTCATTTTACTATTCATAGTTATTTATCTTTTTTTTCTTAATTAAGTCCCTTTAACATTTCCTAAGGGCTTGATAATGATGAAGTCCTTAACTTGACCTTATCTGAGAAGCACTTTATCTGCCCTTCCATTCTAAATGATAGTTTTTGCTGGATAGAATAATCTTGAATGTAGGTCCTTGCCTTTCATGACTTCAAATATTTATTTCCAGCCCCTTCTTGCCTGAAAGTTTTCTTTTGAGAAATCAGCAGATAGTCTTACGGAATTCTTTTGTAGGTAACTGTCTACTTTTCTCTTGCTGCTTTTAAGGTTCTCTCTTTATGCCCTGGATGGTGTAGCTCAGTGGATTGAGTGTGGGTCTGCAAACCAAAGGGTCACTGGTTCGATTCCCAGTCAGGGAACATGCCTGGGTTGCAGGCCAGGTCCCCAGTAGGGACACATGAAAGACAACCACACAATGAAGATTCTTTCTCTTTCTTCCTCCCTTCATCTCTCTAAAAATAAATGAATAAAATCTTTTAAAAAAGATTCTCTCTTTATCTATAATCTTGGGTAACTTAATTATGATATGCCTTGGTGTGTTCCTCCTTGGGTCCAATTTCTGGGCTTCCTGGACTTCCTGGAAGTCTATTTCCTTTGCCAGATTGGGGAAATTTTCCTTCATTATTTGTTCAAATAAGTTTTCAATTTCTTGCTCTTATTCTTCTCCTCCTGGCACCCCTATGATTCTGATGTTGGGGCACTTAAAGTTATCCCACAGGTTCCCAGACTGTCCTCATTTGTTTGAATTCTAGTTTCTTCATTCTGTTTTGGTTGGATGTTTATTTCTTCCTTTTTTTCCATATTGTTGATTTGAGTCCCAATTTCCTTCCCTTCACTGTTGGTTCCCTGAATGTTTACCTTTACTTCACTTTGCAGATCCTTCATTTCTTCCTTACTTTTGCCACAGAACTCAGTCATTTCTGTGAGCATCCTGATTACCAGTGTTTTGACCTCTGCATCTGATAGGTTGATAGTCTCCTCATTACTTAGCTTTTTTCCTAAAGTTTTGATCTGTTCTTTCAGTTTGGCCCTATTTCTTTGTCTAAGAGCACCTGTTATGTTGTAAGAGGTATTTGCCAGGGTGGGGTAACCCTCTTTGCTGCATTGTGGCACTGTCTGTGGGAGAGAGGTCAAAGAAGGAACAGTGCTGCTTGCTCAGCTCTTGCCCCACTTTCCATCACTTGTCTCACTTCCCACAAATGGATCGTGCCCTTTTGGGTGCTGATTCCCAGATGAGTGAGTTTGCGTATGTTCTAGGATCCTGTGGGCCTCTCCTACAAACTCCCCTGTGAGACTGGGAGTTTCTTCACAACCCCCACAGAATTTTACAGCCAGAGGTTTTGAGTCTTTAGTTTCCTGGTCAAGCAGCCCCCACCTTGCTTGTATGGTCACTGCCTTGCAGCAAGTCCTCTCAGCCCAGCAGCCCATCTCTGCACCTCCTACTTGTCTGGATGAAATGTTTCTTTAACTGCTTGGTTGTCAGATTTCCATGCAGTTTGATTTTCTGGAAGTTCTGGTTGTTTATTATTTTTAAATTGGTTGTTATCCTTCTTCTGGTTGGGCAAAGCAGCAAAGCATTTCTGCCTATGCTTCCACCTTGGCTGAAAATCTGTGCTGCTTTTTTCTAGGAATGCAAGATAATGTGTGCGCACACACAAAATATATTTATATACATATACATGCCATTTTATTTTAAATAATCACATAAACTGATATAAACTAGCATAAATTACTATGATTATACATACCTTTTTGTCTCCATCAGAGGCCAACTTGAACTAACTTAAAATTTTCTGGGGCTTTTATTCCCATTACTAACCATTCTCCACTGCCATTTACCTAATCCCTTCTTCATGGTTGCCCTATGGATTCATGAAAAACTGAACACTGTAGCCTCCTACCCCTCTGACATCTTTGTAAAACTTGCTGGCTTTTTCTACTCTTGGTCTCTTGCTGTAGATATCCTATTACAAAGTTTTAGCCTAGTGTTCTCTGTCATATCATCATATCCCACTTTTGATTCTTACTTTAAATTCCTAGGATTTTAATCCTTCCTAGGATTAAAAGTTTGGCACCTGAAGTTTTAAGGCTAAAATACCATATTCACTTCTTTATGAACTCAGTTCATTTGAATCTATGTATTAGTTATTATCTGTACCACACTTTCAGAGTTTTTAAACACTATCTAATATTGTTGTGCTTTTACATACCTATTCTTTCAAACTGGATGCTAAACTGTTAAATGGCATCATTTATTACCTAATGCACCAAAGTTCCTCAAATCTGGTGATACCCTGTATCCAGAACAGAACAATTTACTGTTGCTTCTCACACATAACAGGTAACTGTGTCACACATAACAGGTAACTGTGGCACTTTTTTTTTTTTTTTTACATTTTTGGGTTGGGCTAGTCTCAAAGTATAATTAATTAAATAACACATCTCATAGATGCTATGTGATCTGGTGACTAAATTCAATGCTGCTGCTACTTTATTTATGTGTTTTATATATTTTATATTCTAGTTAATTTTACATATTTTATATATTATATGCTAATTAATAGGCTCATTACATTTAGTATCTTACCTAATTTATCATGTCTATTATATCTGGTTTATCCTTTTAACATGCCTAACAGAGAAATGGCCTTGATATAAAAGTGTTCATGTAAAAGTGTTGATATAAAAGAAATATTCTGCCAGCTAGTCTATTGGTTTGGTCAGTGGGTTTTTGCTGGTATTCAAGGAGAATGGGAAGTTATTATAACTTGCTTCTTTTTTTTATCACTAGCATTTTTCTCAATGCCTGATTATGAGAACTCAAAGTTTGTTGAATAAATGAGTAAATGAATAAGGAATTTAAATTCAATTCAAATATTCAGACTAAGTATAACTCATGTTCTTTAACAAAGTACTTTAACAGCATGGTAATTTTAGCAGTTATGGATGAGTTCCTAGAGTTTAATTCGATCAGAAAAAGAGAAGTTATATGTACTTGAGAATAAATTAACCTTTCTCATATATGTTAGTATGTACTTTCACTGTGTTTAGTTTTACAAAACCATCCATGGACAATTTTAATGCCCCTACCCTTTTAAGGGTTGTACTCTCTTCATAGCATTGTCCATCTGGATCAACTACAAAAGCTGTAAGTGGTTGGTATTATGTTGGATTTTAAGGCAATAATAGTCTTCTTTGTGGAGGAATTATCTTCTAATCTATGATGGTATTCCCTACTATTATTAATTCCAAAGCTGAGAATTAAACTAGGCTTAATCATGAACCACTGGTTATACTTAATTGTCCAACTGAATTGCAAAGAAGATCTTGATCAGGACAGCAATTATTTCAAGTGATACTTGTGTCTGTAGATTTCATTTTGTACATATCCCCAGTACATTACATGTGTCAATTAAAATCTCACACATTCATGTCTGCATTAGTCACACTCATCTTCTTGTCCCAATTTATTAAATGCCTATCTTTAATCATAAAACACAAGTGAGAATAAATGAGATATAATTTTACATATAACTATATAATTAGTTTTATCTCCTTTTATATTCAAGTTTTGTTACTCTCCTTTCCCACACTGGAGTGGATTTATGTTGTTTTTACTTCATTTTTATTTTTATTTATTGTATACAATCTTGTAATTATGTTCTCTTTTCATAAGTTTTTTCCTTTTTCAGCTGAGGGTATTTTCATAGGGGGCTCCTTTTCTTCAGTAACCATGACTAATTTATGTACACTCTCATTTATTTTTCTCATTTAGTCCTAGCTATTATTATCTAACTTTATAAATGTGTATAAACAAGCCTCAGGAAAGCTCTATAGCTTGTCTTAGGTAAAGCAGCCAGATTCTTCCTGAATCTGATTCTAGACTGTCCTGCACTTCATTCTTTCCTGGCATTTCATAGATGCTTACAGATTTATGTAGCTGTTCTTAAATGTTTGACAAGATTTCTTGCTGTTTAATAAGTTTGACTTACTGCTGCTATAAAGGTTTTTGAAATACTAATTTCCTTTAGTTGCTTTAATCATTTGATGTGTCTTACCACATAGTTGAATTATAGTAGTCACTGTCTCTGAGTAGTTGGTCATGCAGAATGCTGGGAAATGAGCAGAATCAACAATCATACTGACAATCATGAATTCAGATTACAGGAAGTGGCACTACTGTTGTATAAAGTAAGGCCAAAATTTATCAGTTATGATT